>CM037878.1:140710442-140995442 GCA_021292165.1 Shinisaurus crocodilurus
GGTATCTGACTCCGGTAAGATTAAATAAAATAGACAGTAATTGTTCTCCATTGTGTTGGAGAGGATGTCAGGAGCTTGGTACTTATGCTCATATGTGGTGGAGTTGTAAAAGCGTATTGGATTTTTGGAACAAAATGTTTGTAGAGATTTCAGAAATTATTGGTATTAATTTGGAGGTCTGTCCAAATTAGCGTTGTTATCAATAACGGAGAAACTTTTGTGCTCTCAAGAGATAAAGGAATTAATTGTAAATTTGTTAACTGCGGGGAGATTATTGATAGCAAGGAAATGGAAAGTTCAACATCAGTATTTAATTATAGATTGGTATAAAGAGGTGTGGGGTATTGCTTTAAATGATAAATTAACATGTAGTATTAAATGTAAAAAGGGACAATTAAATAAAAACAATTTTAAGGATATATGGGGACCATTTTTAGATTATGTTTTAGTAAAGGGAAAAGGGAGTAAGCCATGTCAAGATATGATGTATTTTTTGAATATTGAATATTGGATTATGTGGATAGAATTGCCTTTTGGCCCCATGGTGATGGGTGCACTTTGGAGTTATATGTGTGTGTGTGTGTGTAAAAATTTTAAAAATAAAAAATATATATAATTAAGAAAACTTCAGCTAAACCTGTGAAAAATTGATGTGTATCTGTGAAAATGCACACACAGCAGTCATACTTGCTCTCCTTCCAAAAGCCAGATGATTTTCTCAATGACTTATTAGAATAATAAGATCCAAAAAACTTATTAGATCCAAAAAAACCTCTTTTAATCACAGAAGTTGATAGTCACTAAAGGCATAGAAGACGATCTGGGGTCAGCTGGAGAAAATTTGCTGGAGAAAATTTCCCTGTAGCATGAATACTTGAGTGAGCCTCATGGTCTTTCACCTTTCCAGAATCGACAAGAAAAGTAACCTGGTTGTGGAGGTGGGGCTGCATTGCTGGACTGCAGTCATCATGGATAATAAACTGATGTTCACCTGGGGATCCTCATTGCAGCCATGACAGTGTAGTGTCGGTCTAAAGATCAAAGTGTCAGCCTAAAATGAGAACAACAGGGAAGGCAACGGGTCTGCTATAGAGGTGATAAATAACAGTAATAGTTTTGGGCATCACATTTAAAGAACGAGATTTATGAACTGGAAAGGATTCAGAAGTGAGGAAAATCGTATAAGGAAAGCCTAAAAAAGCAGCAGAGGATATTTTCAGATATATAAAAAAGAATATCAGAAAAGAGAACAAGAGCAGTTCATCATATACACTAAAAAAGCAATGAAAGAAGCAGTTCATCATATACGCTATAGATGCAGCAGAGACCAATGAGTTTAGAATACAGGAAGGCAGACTCTGCTAAATATGAGGGGTGAAACATCCTGACAGTAAAAGGAATTTGTTCTGGGTATTTGTGAAGGTGCATCCCTTTGATGTTTTCAAGATTTAGTTAATATTCAAGCATCTTTCAGAAGTGTAGAAGACCTGCCAGCCTAAACTGGCATTCAGAATTAAATCAGTAGGAAGTGTGAGGCTTTCAGTCTGATGTGGGTGCTTCCAGAATGGTGGCTTCTGGCATTACCTAATCATGGCTGTTCCACTGTAACCTACCACCATGCACACTAACACGAATGAGCGACATGACATGGATGTCTGGGCAGGGAAGGGGCAATTCACCTGAGGATACCGTTTTTGAGGATAATATTGGGGGGGGGGGATTTGTGCTAAAGAGCTCCCCCCTCTCCGCCATTTTAAAAAAGTGCTATTGTACAATTACTTCAATAGCTTTTAACAAATATTCAGGCAAATTAGAAGATCAGAGGGGAAAACCATGGTGATAACATGACTTCAATGTTTTCATTTCAACTAAGCAACTTTTTCATTTAAGTGCTATTGTGCAAATATTTCAATTTTTTAAATAAAAAAGGTGAAAATGTATTCTAGTGCAAATTAAAAGCTCAATTAAAAAAAATAAACAAGTTGGTAAAATGGCTGCTGTGAAAGATATAGAGCTTTTCTACACAAGACATTCATTGTGTGCTTGTGATTCCTTACACATGGTTGTTTATCTGCTCTTTAGACAAAGTCGTGATCCTCCAGTGTCACTTCTGTTTTTTCAGAGCACTTTCCTGTTGTTGTTTTTTCAGAATGGGGAAAATGGGGTATTATATTAGAACAGGGAAAATAGCGCTGTTTCTCTTTATGCATTTGAGCTATTCTGCTATAGCACAGCTCTACCTAAAGATAATGTAGCAGAAAAGAAGGAAAGGAAGAGCTCTTTGTGTAGAGCTTGGATCTCAGTGCTGCAAAGAAACCAAAAGTAGATACAGAGATTAACAGCCTCGTGTAGAAAAGCCCATAGTGAAGAAGCACAGCAGATGTGTGGCAATAAGGTCGCAACGTTGCTTATTGTAAACCAAGAGTGTGATCTAGAACATCCCTCCCCTTCATGGCTGCTTATTGCAGAGGAAGATCAGTCATTAGTAGACAAGCTGTATCGCAGGAAACTTGTCCATTTTTACTGATCTTTTCATTGGGGGACTTCTGATAAGCTTCCAAACAAAGCAGGGTTCCTGGAAGACAGCTTGAAAATGACTGGTATATCGTACTTGAGAGTATTTGATGGTTGGCACATAACAGTATTTAATATTTAACAGTATTTGCTAGTAGATATCATATTTTTAACATAGAACAGCCTTCCCCAACCATACTGGCTGGGGGATTCTGGGAATTGTAGTCCAACACATCTGGAGGGCACCAGATTGAAGAAGGCTGACATAGAATGTGGCAGTTAATGTGAAATGGTATTCAGTATCTGACAGCATTTTACAGATAACATGAAATTATAATTGGCTTTTAACATTTGACAGTTTATAGGAATTCATTATCTGGAGCTCACCAAAATCAAAATACAGCAGGAGATATAAAGTCTAAAGCATTTGAATTTCTAGGTAAAACTGTCGCATTCAAAATGTAAATGTGAAATTTCTCAGTCAGAAATTCAATGACAAACTCGGACAATTCAGCAAATTTTTAATATTTCCTATGAAGAGGTGCAGAAGTCCAACACTGAGAGTTTGTTTCAACTCTTTTTTCTTTTTTGCAATATATAAATACAAATCTATATAAATTATGTGATTGGTGTGAATATTCTTCTGTCAAGTGTTACATATAAAAAGGACATTCTCATGCCTTTGAAGGGCAAGTGACTGGCATTTCCTGGGAACTGGCTTTCCTGACAATGGGGGGGGGGGAGTTGTCAGAGTTTCCGAATCAAAGGAGACTTCTTCACAAATTTACTGCTGTTAACAACTTCATAGAATCATAGAAAAGTAGAGCTGGAAGGGGCCTACAAGGCCATCGAGTCCAACCCCCTGCTCAGTGCAGGAATCCAGGTCAAAGCATCCCTGACAGATGATTGTCCAGTTGCACCTTGAATGCCTCCTGAGTGGGAGAGCCCACCACCTCCATAGGTAGTTGATTCCATTGTCTTATTGCTCTAACAGTCAGGAAATTTTTCCTGATGTTTAGGTGGAATCTAGGTTCCTGTAACTTGAGCCCATTATTCCGTGTCCTGCAAACTGGGATGATCGAGAAGAGATCCTTACCCTCCTCTGTGTGACATCCCTTCAAGTACTGGAAGAGTGCGATCATATCTCCCCTCAGTCTCCTCTTCTGAAGGCTAAACATGCCCAGTTCTTTCAGTCTCTCCTCATAGGGCCTTGTTTCCAGTCCCTTTATCATCCTTGTTGCCCTCCTCTGAACCCTCTCCAGTTTGTCTACGTCCTTCTGAAAGTGTGGTGCCCAGAACTGGACGCAGTACTCAAGATGGGGCCTAACCAGTGCTGAGTAAAGGAGAATTATCACTTCCCGCGATTTGGAAGTTATACTTCTATTAATGCAGCCCAAAATTGCATTTGCCTTCTTTGCAGCCACATCGCATTGCTGGCTCATATTCAGTTTGTGATCTACCACAATTCCAAGATCCTTCTCACTTGTAGTATTGTTGAGCTAAGTGTCCCCCATTCTGTAACTGTGCATTTGGTTTCCTCTCCCTAGGTGCAGCACTTGGCATTTATCCCTATTAAATCTCATTATGTTGTTTACGGCCCAGCGCTCCAGCCTATCGAGGTCACTTTGAATTTTGTTTCTGTCTTCCAGAGTATTAGCTGTTCCACCCAACTTTGTGTCATCTGCAAATTTGATAAGCATTCCCTGTACCTCCTGATCCAAGTCATTAATAAAAATGTTGAAGAGCAGTGGGCCCAGGACTGAGCCCTGCGGTACCCCGCTCGTTACCTCTCCCCAGTTTGAGAAGGAACCATTGATAAGCACTCTTTGAGTCTGATTCTGTAGCCAATTGTGGATCCACCTGATAGTTGTTCCATCTAGCCCACTTTTAGCTAGCTTGCTAATCAGGATATCATGAGGCACTTTGTCGAAAGCTTTGCTGAAGTCCAGATATATTATGTCCACAGCATTCCCACAGTCCACAAGGGAGGTTACCCGATCAAAAAATGAGATCATTTGCGAGCGTAGGTGGAAATAACGAGTCGAGACAAGTTGATGGGATTTAAATGGGCCACATTTATTGACATTCAATGACCTGCAAAGGGATGGAGTGCGGGATATCCTACTCCGGCCCATCTGGCCGGTAGCACTGTGCATTGGGCGGAGCATCCAAAATCGGAAAGTGGCGTAGCATTTCGCCACCGTCTCATTTTACACTATCACAGTGTTGGGACACCTTTGTTGCGACGCCTCCTCTCAGAGTCTCAAGACAACAAGCTTGGTGACGAACAAAGACCTCACAAGCGATCCTGATCCCCAGCCGACCGAGTCTAAGGACCCAGTGACATGAGGCCTCGAGAAATCGCCTGTCACCCGAACGGTGCCAGGGATGATAACCGGACCCTATCAATTCCCTAACCCGCACTTCCCCGCCACAGAGAGAGACGAGCTTCTGCTCAGTCACCTCTCCCCCACCTGCCCAGAACGAGTTCCAGCAGGGCCCTTTGTAGGTCATTGAGAGAGAAATCCTTGCCTGCATCTGGCAGATGGACACCATCTGATCTGTTCAGCTCCCTCCATGCCCAGCAATAGGTAATTTGCCTCTGATATGTGCTGGACTCCGGGCTCGTACTGCCGCTTGCGTGAACAAGGTTTACATACAGCTACCAAATCAAGGCCCTGCCTTTAAGCAGGGCAAGTTTGTTTCACCCTCCCCCCCATATGCAGCACTATTGGGTGTGGGGGTCGTCCAAGCCTGCCTGTATAGGCCATCAGGATCAAGGCCTTGCCTTTGAGCAAGCTGAGATCATCTCCCAGATGAAGCAGCCACAGGTGTGGGGTCTCCCAAGCTAGCCTGCATCCGCAAGCAGGATCAAGGCCTTGCCTTTGAGCAAGCTGAGATCATCCCCCAGATGAAGTGGGGTCATCACAGCCAGCCTTCGTACGCCAGCAGGATCAAGGCCTTGCCTTTGAGCAAGAAGGTGCGGGGTCACCCAAGCCAGCCTGCATGTGCCTGCAGGATCAAGGCCTTGCCTTTGAGCAAGCTGAGATCATCCCCCAGATGAAGCACCCACAGGTGCGGGATCATCACAGCCAGCCTTCGTACGCCAGCAGGATCAAAGCCTTGGCTTTGAGCAAGCCGAAATCATTCTTCCAGCTGAGGCACCACAGGTGCGGGGTCATCACAGCCAGCTAGCATACACCTGCAGTATCAAAGCCTTGTCACTGAGCTAGCTGCGGTCATCCTCCCCCAGATGCAGCATCAGCCGGTGAGGGGGTCGTCTATACAAGTCAGACCAGGACAAAGTGGGAATCGAACTCTGCCACTGCCAAACCATGCTGCCGGACACAACGAAGCAGCCTGCCACACTGCCCAGAAACGAAGCTGCGCCCACCTAACGGCACGGCAACTGGTCTGGTCCACAGAAGGTCTGGAAAGAATAAACAGAAGCAGCAGCACCATTCACAGCAAATTGGGTACGTACTACTGATATGCATGCAAAAGCCATTGGTCAACTCGGCCTACACCAGGAAATCGTGCCCCCACATGTGAACACCATTAAGCCGTGCCGGGAATTGTGACGATGTTTGGAGATTGGCCTTGAAACAAGCGGGAACTTGTATCATGAGATTGGGACATGATGAACTAGGCCTGTCAGTGTATAAGTGACGAAGGAAGGCTCGGCCTAGTGCACTGACACGGCAGGCCAGTTTAAGATGACTCACCAGTTCTTGTCACCCCCAATGGCGATCTGACATGGTCAAAAAGCTTGGCTGACCTGTTCTTGCCATGTCCTCAGTTAATCTTAAGTCAGACGTGAACATTGCCTGTATTCATGCACTATTGCCAGGAAAGTCCCTGAATTTTGATGGCATCATATAAGTCAGATGGAGCTTGGAAAAAGCTGTTAAGAATGCACCATGATTTGGAGTTTTTGTGGCCATGCAACATACAATCGTCTAAATCATGTATAACATAGTGAAGCCCTGCCTATCTTGCGGGGCTTACTCAAAGAACGAGCTAGAACGTCCAATGTGGAGTGGGACACAGAACCACCTCTGTGCATGGCCCTGTTGATGTAAAATTGTCCCTGTCCCCAAACTCTAGCAGTTTGAATTCATCGCCATGGACCGGGAGTGAACAAAAGGCGTATTTGATACCACCCTTTTACATGATGCAAATGGGTATGGGCCACAACAGACTGCCTCTGCGTGCCGGCTTGTGTAATTTGCACAGGCATGACTGCCCTGGATGAGAACTGCTTGCCAACAGGCCGGTGATAAACTGAGTGGCCCGCAGATGATCGGAGCCAGGAGTTCACAGGTGACTTCTCCAACACGTGACCGCTACATGCTTAGTCTCTCAATAGGGCGAGCTGGAATTGAAAATTCCATTGATAGGACACTATCCTTTGCCAGCCCCTGAGGTACTGGCATAACTATAACAGGGTCACCCGTAGGCAGGCGTGATTGGGTTGTGCAACTCCTCAACCCGTGCCGAACAACGCTGATGCAAGGGGTGTAGGATTTGTGTATCGCAAAGGCTGTGATGCCATTGCGTGACTGTGGCCTGGAATGATGGCAATTAAACCCCAGCATGTGTGGTGTTGTGTGTTAGGCTAGGTGGTGAAAACGCACAGACCCTGTAACTCACAGACTACAGTCTGTGTGCGCCAAACCAAGGCGAATACATCAGCGTGGCTACAGATCCTGTGTCAGCACCGGCAGGGACCTGTCTAGGAGACTGAAGGTCTTGCATGGATGGAGAATCTGTCCTGGTTGGGCCAGGTTGATCATGTGCAGAAGAGCTGGTGCTCACCTTGCTGGTGCCCTGGCGAGCGCAATCGTTGACTCTTCTTCTAGCAGCACTGCATCCTCCTCAGGCTGCCTCGATGACATCCTGGAGGGCTGCAATCATTGACCATTCGTTGGCGGCATTGCCACAGTCAACTGAAATGTGAAAGAAATCACCAGAGGTGGTGCTGAAAAGACACATTACCATCACTGAAAGAGTAACCCAACCCCAGCGCTGGCAGGGATTACCCCATTGGAGCAAGCTATTAAGAAAGGGTAAAAAAACTTTGGTGCAAGCATCATTACTCAAACCCCAGCGCTGGCAGGGGTCACACCTTTGTTGCAAGCCATTAAGACAGCTTCGACAACTTTGGTGCAAGCCTTTCAAATCGCCTGAAACCTCACACCTTTTGTGCAGGCCTTTAAGAAAGCTTTAAGATTTTATTAGCTCTGGCCTTTCCCACCTAGGAAGCTAATATAATCATAGAAACATTGAATGGTAGGGTTAGAGGGGCCCACAGGGCCATCAAGTCAAACCCCCTGCTCAATGCAGGAACCCACAACGAAGTATCCCCAAGTGTTTCTAGATGTCAGGGCAGAATCTAGCTTCCTGTAACTTGAGCCCATTATTCAATATCATGCAATCTGGGCTGAGAGCAGTGGTTAAGTGTGCCGGACTGGGACCTGTGAGATCCTGGTTCCAGTCCCCACCCAGCCACGAAACCTACCGGGTGACCCTGCACCAGCCCCTGACTCCCAGCCCACCCCACCCCTCAGGGCCATCGTGAGGACAAATGGAGAGGATCATGCAAGCCGCCCCTGGTTCCCCCCAGGAAAAAAGGCAGGGTATACCTAAATATAGCAAATGAAATACAGTAATGCCTTGGATTGCAAGCATAATTTGTTTCGGAACCGTGCTTGTAATCCAAAACACTCTTATATCAAAGCGAGTCTCGGGTGGGCGTGAGCGGGGCCGATTTCGGCCTGCTACGCCTGCTCGAGGCAAGCAGTTACATCCCTACGACTTGTCTTGCAAGACATCGCTTGTTTATCAAGTCAAAATTTTAAACTTTTTTTTGCTTGTCTTGCAAAATGCTCTCAGACCAAGTTATTTGCAAGGTATTACTGTAAATGATCAAGAAGAGATCTTTGCCCTCTTCTGTTTGCCCACAAGAAGAGATCTTTGCCCACCTTTCAAATACTTGTAGAGTACTTCTATATCCCCAAGTGTACTAGAAGAGTACTATATCCCCAAGGCCATTGGACTTGATGGCCCTGTAGGCCCCCTCCAACTCCACCCTTCCATGATTCCATGATTCTATGATCTCTGTTGAGTAGAGGGGAACTATTACTTTTTGGGGTTTGTAAGCTATACTTCTATTAATGTGACCCAAAAGCATTTGCTGGTTTTGTAGCCACATAACTTTGCCGACTCATAATCAGGATTGTGATCTACAACAATTCCAAGATCTTTCTCACTTGTAGTAATTTCTGCTCTCAAGAAACGTCCAACTTGGTTTTATTTTCACAGCCTTTTGCATGTGCTTGTGTCTAACCCATTTATTTATTGTAAGCTGTCACGTGAGGGCCTATCCCCAAAACAGGATATCACTGTACTGAATGAATGAATTGGATGAAATACTGCAGCAGCAGGGCCAGACAGCACTGCAACTGCTGCACTTCACCATCCTCTTTGCGCCACTCTACTCAGAAGCGGCAAGATTACCCCATGCTGGTGATGGGGGGGATGAGAACTGAGTATAAGAAAATTGGACTTTCCTGGTTTGGTAGAATTGCTTTGATTAAAATGAAGATTTAGTTAATTTAAGAAAACAACAGGAGGCTTTTAATAAACAGATAGAAGAAGAGATTAGGGAGTTAGAAGAATCTTTTTTAAAGAATAGGGATAAGAAGGTATTTGCAGAACTGCAAGCCAAGAGGAAAGAATTTGAGAATAAAGATATAGATAAAGTGCAAAGGAATCTGATATATATGAAAAGAGAGTTTTTTGAGAATAGTAATAAAAATTCTAAAATGTTAGCTAGATCTGCGCAAAAAAAAAGGGAGAAAAATTTAGTGGGGGTGATTAAAGATAAGAAGGGTAAGGAATATAATTTAATGAAGGATAAATTAAAAATATTTCATGAATTTTATTCTGAATTGTATAAGGCTGGGGTATGTTCTGAAGTAAGGATTAAAGAATATATTGAAAAAAATTGAAAATAAAAATATTAGAAGAGGATAGGGATTATATGGAACAACCTTTTACGGAGTTAGAAATAGAGTTTGCTATAAATAAATTAAAAGATGGTAAAACTCCCGGAATAGATGGTTTAGGGGCTGAATATTATAAGGTTTTCAAGAAAATGTTAATTCCCAAGTTAAAAAATTTGTTTAATGATATTTTACAGGGGGGAGAGATCCCTCCTTCTTGGAAACAATCTTTGACCATTTTAATTTTGAAACCGAATAAGGATCCGGCAGACCCAGGATCCTATAGACCTATTTCATTAATTAATCAAGATGCAAAATTAATGTCTGCAATATTAGCTAGAAGAATGAATAGTTTTGTTAGTAAGTATATTGGTTTAGATCAATGTGGTTTTGTACAAGGTAGACAAATGGCAGATTTGACTAGAAGAGTGTTAAATATAATATATTTAATTAAGAAAAATAATTTGAAGGCAGGGGTTTTAGCATTAGATATTTTCAAGGCCTTTGATTGTGTGGAATGGCCAGCATTAAAGAGGATAATAAAAACTATGGGGTTTGGTGAAAAGTTTCAAGGAGTTATTGATCAATTGTATGCTCAAAATATGATGTCAGTTGTAGTAAATGATGGTATAACTGATCAAATTAATCTAGGCCGAGGTACCAGACAGGGCTGTCCCCTTTCACCAATTTTATTTGTGTTAGTTATGGAGGTTTTGGCAAATGTAGTTAGAGAGGATAGTAATTTAAAAGGGATAGGGATAAAGGATAAGATAAAAATTAATCTTTTTGCAGATGATACTTTGTTAACAATTGAAAATCCCATGGAAATGATTGGTTAGAGAATCAGAGTTTAGGGAAGTTACGGGGTTGCAAGTAAATTGGGATAAATCTGAGATTATGTTGTTTAATTATAGTAAAATAGAGGAGTTAGAAGGGATTAAAAAGAGATCAAATATTAAGGTTAAAAGTATGATTAAATATTTAGGTATAGATATTTTAAAAGAGTTAGAAAAAATAGTAGAACAAAATTTTAGAAAATTAAAGAATGAGGTTAAAAAAAGATAGAATATAAAAAAATTGGACTTTCATGGTTTGGTAGAATAGCTTTGATAAAAATGAAGATATTACCAAAGATAAATTTTTTATTTAGAATGATACCAAGTAGTTTACCAGAGAAGGAAATTAGGGAATGGCAAGCAATAATTAATAATTTTTGTAATGGGGGAAAAAAGGCGAGGATTATTAAGAGTAAATGGTATAAATCCCAAAAAGAAGGGGGACTTGGCCTTCCTAATATTAAGTGGTATTATATAGCTAATCAGTTAAGGTTTATTATGGATATTTTAGTTAGGAAGAATATTTTGTGGTTAGAAATAGAAACGCAGGAAATAGAAATTGGGATGGAAAAATTTTTATTTTCAAAAAAAAGTATTACTAGTGTAAAAAGAATAGAAAATCCCTTCCTGAAAATATGGTAGGGATTTGGAATAGTAACAGACAGATCTTTATACCAGGGATATCACCGTTAACTCCAGTCATAGCAATGGAGGACTTTCCAGAAAATGCACAGCATTGGGAGGCAATATTTAGGGAAAATAAGGTTATCAAATTAATGGATTGGATGGGAAAAATTGAGACTAGACAACAAATATCGGAAATGATTGGGCCACATAGAATTTCGTGGTTAAATTTAATGCAATTAGATCAGTGGACTAAGAAATGGAAAAAGAAAAACGAGTATGAGAGGGAGTTTACTGGATTTGAAAAGAAAGTGTTGTCTAGAGAACTTATAGAAGGGAATGTTTCTTCTAGAGGGTTAACTAAGGAGATATATAAAATGATGCAGAGGATTGAAGCGAAAAAAGACAACCTTAAGATGATGTGGGAAATGGAATTTGAGGAGGAGATATCAAATGCGGGGTGGAGAAATATTTGGGGCAGACGTATATTAAGAAATATGTCAGTAAGGATAAAAGAGAATTTTTTAAAAACTGTTTGGAGATGGTATTTGACTCCAGTAAGATTAAATAAAATAGATAGTAATTGTGCTCCATTGTGTTGGAGAGGATGCCAGGAACTTGGTACTTATGCTCATATGTGGTGGAGCTGTAAAAGCGTATTGGATTTTTGGAATAAAATTTTTGGAGAAATTTCAGAAATTATTGGTATTAATGTGGAGGTCTGTCCAAAATTAGCATTGTTATCAATAACGGAGAAACTTCTGTGCTCACAAGAGAAAAAGGAACTAATTGTAAGTTTATTAGCGGCAGGGAGATTATTGATTGCAAGGAATTGGAAAGTTCAACATCAGTATTTAATAATAGACTGGTATAAAGAGGTTTGGGATATTGCTTTAAATGATAAACTAACATGTAGTATTAAATGTAAAAGGGGACAATTAAAGAAAAATAATTTTAAGGAAATATGGGGGTCATTTTTAGATTATGTTTTAGTAAAGGGGAAAGGGAGTAAGCCATGTCATGATATGATGTATTTTTGGAATATAGATTAATAATGGATTATGTGGATAGAAATGGTTTTGGCCCCGGGGTGACGGGTGCACCTGTAGTGTATGATTTGTAGGTTTATGTGTGTTTTTTTGTATGTGTGTTCTTTTAAAAAATATAAATAAAATTTTAAAAAAATAAAATAAAATAAAATGAAGATTTTGCCCAAGATAATTTTTTTATTTAGGATGATACCAAGTGCGATATCAGATAAGGAACTTAAAGAATGGCAAACAGTTATTAACACATATTGTAATGGAGGGAAAAAGTCTAGGATTACCAAAACAAGATGGTATAAAGCACAAAAAGTAGGGGGTTTGGGTCTTCCGAATTTAAAATGGTATTATATAGCTAATCAATTAAGACAAACAGTGGATATTATAGCACGGCCTAAAGAAATAATGTGGTTGGAGTTAGAAACATCTGAATTACAAAATACTTTGGAGAATATTCTTTTTCAAAAATAATAATAATAAATTGATTTAAAAAAACATAGACAACCCTTTTTTAAGAAGTTTGTTAGTGACTTGGAGTACTATGAGGAACATATTTATACCAGGGATCTCTCCATTAACTCCGGTGGTGGCTCTAAATGATTTTCCAGAAAATTTAAGATTGGATCTGGAGGGTAAACTAAGAGAAGAAAGGGTTATTAGATTATCCGATTGGGTGGAAAAGATGGGGACTAGAGACCAAATAATGGAAATTGTTGGGAGAAGAAGAGTGTTGTGGTTAAATTTATTACAGTTAGAACAGTGGTCGAAGAAGTGGAAAAGGAAAACTGAGTATGAGAGAGATTTAACTAAATTTGAAAAGATTGTTACGTCTAGAGATGGTCTACAAGGTAATGCATCAACAAGAGGTATAACAAGGGATTTATATAGATTGATTCAAAAAGCAGAAGAACAAGAGGACCAGCTAAAGGCAGTATGGGATAATGAACTTGAAGAGGTGACCTCGAAGGTGGAGTGGAACAATATATGGGATAGATGGATTGTGAAGGTGATGTCAACTAGGATAAAGGAGAATTTTTATAAACTAATTTGGAGATGGTATTTAACTCCAGTAAGATTAAATAGATAATAATTGTTCTGCATTTTGTTGGAGAGGATATCAGGAAAAAGGGACATATGCTCATATGTGGTGGAGTTGTAAAAATGTACTGGTTTTTTGGCGAGAGGTTTTTACAGAAATATTGAAAATTATTGGTATTAATTTAGAGGTCTGTCCAAAATTAGCATTGTTATCAATAACGGAGAAATTTATTTGCGACCAAAATATGAAGGAATTAATTGTAAACTTGTTAACTGCGGCTAGGCTAATGATAGCGAGGAAATGGAAAGTACAACATGTTTTCCTAATAACTGACTGGTATAAGGAAGTTTGGGATATAGCCCTAAACGATAAACTAACTTGTAGTATCAAATGCAAAAAAGGACTGTTAAAGAAGAATGATTTTAAGGATATATGGAATCAATTATTAGATTATGTATTAATAAAGGGGAAGGGGAGCATGCCTTGTCAGGATATGTTATATTTTTGGAATTTGGAATTCATTTGATCAAGAGGATGGAAGTATATACATTGGTCCCTTGGAGGGCGGGGGGTGCACTTTATGATTTATTGTATGTTGTTTATGTTATATTTTTGTGTTATTTTTGTATTTTGTTATATTTTGTTTTGAAAAAGTAAATAGAATTTTAAAAAGAGAGAGAGAGAACTGAGCGCCCCCTCCAACTCTTCACCTACCCACAACAACACCAAACGGGGATTATGTGGGGTGACAGCCGCCTGGGCCAGACCAGGCCATAATGCACTGGCCCCCAAGCCGTGGTGTGAATGGGTGCAGGCCCCCCCCCCCCGATCCATCCAAAGTAGCCAGCAGCTACTCAGGCAGTGCTAGGCCGCAGCACGCCCTCCCGGTAATCCACCCAAGGTGGTTGGTGATGCAGCGGGCAGCCGCCCATGCCGCGGCACACCCCCTCAGGCAGCGCTAGGCCACAGCGCGCCCTCCCGGTAATCCGCCCGAGGCAGTTGTTGAGGCGGCGGGCAGCCACCCAGGCCGCAGCACACCCCCTTGGCCAGGCGGCCCAACAATAGGCATGGCGCTGGCAGGCCCAAGGTGGGACCATTGGCTGCACTCAAAAAAGGAGGGCCATGCAGCTGCATCCAGGGCGCACAAACTGGGACTGACGAGCCCCATGATGGCCTCCATGCCTGGCCACTGAAGGAGACCTCTGGAGCTTGGGCGTCTGCCCGCCCAAGACCGGGCGGGACCAGCACCATGAGGCCGCGCTGCGCAGCTACCTTCCGGCCGGGGCAGGCCCGGCGTCGTGCGGGAAAGCACAAGTCCCACTAGGTCACCAGAAAAGATCAAATAAGGACTGCTGCCTCGCCACCACCCAGTTCCCCTGTCCCCTAGCCGACCGAGCCATGAGGTCTTCCGTCGGAGCTGGGAGAGGGTCTTCATCCAGGTGAGCTGCAAAAAGGACAAAGAGGCTGAGAGTCAGTGACTGGCCCAAAGTCACCCCGTGAGCTTCATGGCCAAGTGGGGAATAGAACTGGGATCTCCCGAGTCCCAGTCCAACAGGAGACTTCTTCACAAATTTGCTGCTGTTAACAACTTCAATAAGCTAAATAAATGTATTACCAACCAACTTAATCCCTGTTGTATGAAAAATTATGTATAATGTATAGCAAAACCAAAACAAATCTTTGCTCTCCTACTAATGGACTTTGGCAACACTTCATTCCACCAAATGAATCTTCTGGACCTGCCTGTTTTAGTATAAGCTATTTTAGCACAGGGCAAGGAACTGAACCAAGTTCCAGCACAGTGAGTTTCAGCTGCAAAAGTAATGTCACAGGACACACTTTCAAAGGTTCAGATATTTTAGATTTATAACTAACTGAAATATTGAATCAAGGTTCACAAACATTAATACAACTTTTTTGAAAACTGTTCTAAGAGAACTGATAACCAAGAAAAAAAGCTTTTGCTCAAGGAAGTTTCATCTTGCCTTCCCCTTTTAACCAGATCTACTGCTGCCACTTATTAAGATGCAAAAAAAACTTTGCTAGAGAAAAAAGTGCCCCAGCCAGTTCTTTTGTGAAAACTCACTAATCCTACAAAACAAAAAGAGCACTAAATTATTATTTTTCTTTAAATGATATTGACAAGTCTGCAAGTGTGATCAATTCTTAAAGTTGGCACCAAAAAGCAGCTTAGCCTTGTTTCCTTGATTTATCGGCAATGGTTTCCATGTCATGCATACAACTGAGAAAACAGCAATCTAATTAGATCCAAAAATCCTGATTTGAAGATAATTTAGATAATAATTTATTCTGACTACTGATCTTGCTGACACTTAAGGCAGTGAGGTGATGCCAGGAAGCCCCTCTGAACCATTCCAAGCAGCCTTTTAAGAAGCTATCCAACAATGAAGATTAAACATTAGCTGATTACCGACAAGTAATTAACAATGTCAACGAAACACTGAAACTGAATTAATAATAATTATATCATCAACATGATGATCATCTTGTAGAGAATCCCAGAGAAGAGGAGAGGTTAATTACTCACTGCTAGCAGAACAGCACCAAGTCGACCGCAACCATGCCTCTGGATGGTGTTAACTGCCAGGCAGATAATTAATTAACATCATAATTGTAATGCAGCCAGCATGAAAATATTGAATTATTACACTATTTCCTGTCTATTACCTATTCCAGACACTATAACTTCAGGGTGTGCACAGATGGGCAGTTTTCACACAATGTGCTACAAATAATTGTACTTGGGTGTGGTAGGTGGAGCTGCTCCATATTCCATGATCTGTCACTGGTTTTTTTGCTCCACTTTCTGGGTTTTTCTTTTCTTTCCATGCAAACTAATGTACGTGAATTTCAATAATTGGTCTGTGTAGAAGTTTCATGCTGCCCTCTTCCTGGCCATCGCCCACCTTTTCTGCTTCATTTTAGAGACCTTCACTTCCTTTCTTTTCATTATAGTAAATTTGCACCATTTAATCCATGCATATAGACACCCTACCTTTTTGCTTGCTGGTTTATTTTATCAGAAACGAAACCTGACTTCAGGGGTGCATTCAGATGAGGCTTTTATCATGCAATCACACTGCCTCATTCATGGAATTTTATGCGGGGTCCAGATCATATTGTCTTCCATTTGTAGCTATCCCATGTTTTCTCACCACTTCTTCCATCTTATTTCTTATTAGAAAACCTCATTAAGGAAGAAAATACAGAATAGGTGCACAGGGCCTTTTGATGGTAGCATTAAGGAGCCCACCGTCAGGAAGCACCTCAGGAATCCAACTACATAACCATCCCATCGCAATCCCTCTTTCAATGGGAGGGGGGAGGAATTGATGCAGAACACTGTTGCATAGATTCTACATTATTTTAACAGATGGAGATTAAAGACCCAATCCTTAAGTTCTGTAGAGCAGGGATGTCCTACGCCCCTATGGTTAGCAACATAATGAAAAACCAATGAAATTCAAGCACATAGAAACCTTCTTCTTCATGTGACCAGCTGAATATTTGAAACATGTATATTTTTCACATGCCCATCAGCTCTTCTGTAAGATTCTAAACATAAGGATCTTAGGAGTTGTATGTGCATATGCTTTGTCCAAGTATTGATATAAGAACATTCAGAAGAGAGATATTTATTGGACACACAATCTGAAAACAATTATCCCATGAAGGGATAAATGAAGATTTGTAACAGAAGGTTCTGAAACAAACTGATTTATAATCTGAGACTCATAGAGGAATAGCAAGCTCTGTGGATTTAACTGTAAATATACGTTGGAGCAGGATCCATGCATTTCTGTGCAGGTCCATTATGGGTAGGGTTATACCAGTGTCCTTATACTAGCAACATTTGCCAATCATAGATTTGAGAGAGAGAGAGAGAGAGAGAGAGAGAGACTGGTAAATATGATGTAGTGTACTATTATAAATATACTTCTTAGTGGTGGGGCCGAGCCGAACCTGGAGTTGGCTGGAGGCTCGCTCCAGGTTCGGGCCCCCCGCGAGCGGTGGCGGCCCGATCTCGCTCTTCAGAGCGGTGCGGCGCGTTCTCCACACCGCTCAAGCAGCCGCCGGAGAAACACCCCGCACACGGCCCCACCACCACTGCCGCTGCCGGACCCCCCCCCGCTGCTGCCAGGACCCCCCCGCTGCCTACCTGGTCCTGCGCGCTGCCTCCGCCACCGGAGCCACTGCTCCGGTGCGCTGGACCCCTGCCCGCGCTCTGTTTTGGCGGGAGGAACCAGGGAAACAGGGCTTAAACAGCCCTGTTGCCCTGGTTTCCCGCACCAAAAACAGAGTGCGGGGGTCCAGCACGACAGAGCAGGGTCCCGTCGCGTCACTTCCTCCGCGCCGGAAGTGATGCGCCATGACCAGCAGACGGGGAGGCAGGCTCTCTGCAGACCCAGAGAGCCTGCAGGTAAGCCTGCGTGGGTGGCCGAGTAGCCCGGCGGACACAAGCAGGCCCAGTTCGGGCCTTGCTCCTGTCTGCCGGGCTACTCGGGTACATCCCTACTTTCTCTGGTCACAACATAAAAGTGATCATCATAGTGCTCATTCTGTGTAACTTAGGTAAAGATACCTGAAAGAATAGAGTGGTGCAGCCTTAATTTCTAGAACAATTTCATCTTGGTTGACACAGGCAAGGATTCCAGCAAGAACTGGGCTTTTAGAGAGGGGCTCCAGAACAAGTCTGTCTGGCTAGCAGGCTTCTGGCATGACTCATAGATCAGTATTTTTGCAATGCCATTTGATTTTACTTCAGCAGCTTATTTCCTTTGTGGGAGGGAGGCACCCATTTAGGCAGGGTCTTGGCCCATGCTAGGCTGAGCCCTGGCTGAGGAGAGAAGAGCATCTCTGAAGAGAAATAGGTTTCCTCTCCTGGAGCAGCTTCCTCCTGGTCTTGGTTTCTCCCACTCCCATGCAAAGCAGTCCCTCTTTCTTTCTTTGGAACTGTGAACTTTTTGGGACTTTTCCTGTGGGCTGCACTCTGGGTGATTGCCTCTTTGTCCTGAGGTTCCTGAAATGACTTTCACCTGGGACTTCACTGTAATCTGTTTCTGTGGATCTTTATTGCAACAGTAAAGGCCTAATTACTGGAATTACTGCTATAAAAGGTTTTATTGGGACTCTTGCCTTGGGAAGCCTGGTTCTGACATCATCATCATCATCATCATCATCATCATCTATGATGATGATGATGATGATTCCCCTGCATACTCAGTTCTGCAGGTATGCTTTTTGTGTTCCTTTTGTACTCATGATGTTGAAGTCACTTGATACGCTGTGCAATGGGAGTTGTGGGTCCAAATGAGTGCTTTTGTGTGGCTGTTTTGCTCCCCACCACCACTTTTGCACTCATGATCTTAAAGGTCATGTGCCACAGTTTTCTGTGATATGAACAACTGTGTAGGATTCAAAACACAGCTCTGCTTCTGGTGACCCCCATACTCTACCTCTGGTGACCCTGCCCTCCACTCCACCAATGCCAGTGGGCACCAGTCACCACTGCCAGAATCTCCATCGCAGGCTGGAGGGGAATGGCACTCCATTGGAGAAACTCCATTGCAGGCTGTCTCCCTAACCTCCTGATGAAGCAGCTACCACTTCCCTTCACCTTGTGAGGTGCAGTGTTGGAGCATGACAAAAGACACTGATTGCATGGAGGCCTAGCAGTTCAGGTAAGAGCAGGGTGGAAAGGAAGGGCAGCTCTGTGTTCCTCCTATCCTGAGCAAGCAACACACCTCTTTTCCCTTATGAGATGCAGGGTTGGAGTCTGAAAGGGCTGAATGAGAGCTCTGAAGGCTAGCCTTTGTTGTAAGAACTAAACAAAGAGGAATGGTGGCTACCAGACTCCCTGCTCCTCTCAGTCTCAGCATGGCTTCCCCATGGTCTTGGAGGAAGAATCTGATTCAGAGACAGAAGAATTTGATTTAAGGCCTAATCAAGTTTTGGACTGTCAGGGTGCTGGGAATTCATCTCTGCCCAGTTTCACACTAGATTGCAACCAGGAAGCGGCAATCACTCCTGCTCACCTGCAGCCAGAGCCAGCCTGAGAAAGAGTGATGGACTCACCCCAGTCTGAGGAAGATTGTTTGATAATTGGCCAACTTGGCTGAAGGGGGGGGGGCATACCCAAGGTTTATTTATTTATTATATTTTTATCCCACCTTTTTCCTGCAAGGAACCCAAGGCAGCTTATATAATCCTCCTCCTCTCCATTTTATCCTCACAACAACTCTGTGAGGTAGGTTAGACTGAGAGTCAGTGACTGGCCCAAGGTCACTCAGTGAGCTTCATGGCTGAGTGGGACCTAGTACCCGGATCTTCCAAGTCCCAGTCCAACACTCTAACCACTACACCACTCTAGCTCCCAGACAATGCTGGCTGCTGAAATGAAGAGAAGAAATACAACCAGTCAGGTGGAGTTCTTGCCTCCAGGTTGCTAAGTTTTCCTACAGGATTAACTGACTTAACAAGTGAGGAACTCTAGTTCCTCTAGTTTCACCCCCAAAACATAAGCACACTGCTGCCCAGGAGCTGAAGCATATATGGTGGAAACAGACTGACTGGGAAGGCTTTCCTTCATGTAAAAGGAAATCCTTCATGTCCCTCCTCTCCAGATGTTTGAAATGACTCTTTCTATGGGATTTTTGTGCACCCTTAAGTAAGGCCCTTTTGAACATTAACCTATGAGGGTTAATTAAATTGAGGATTCAGGAGCCTAGAGAATTCCCGAGCATTAGACCAAATATAGTTCTGACAAGAAAGGAAAAGGTCCTATAAAATTTTCAAAGCAAAGCAGTTTCAAAAAAAACTTTATGGCCATTTCTCCTCAAAGAATAGAAAACAGAATGCTCTCAAATGCGGGAGTTATTCCTGCAGAAACACGTATGACAGGATTTAGGGTAAAATGAATTAAGACCTTTGTAGGCCAATGGGCAGATGTGGAATTTTGAGAGAGTGCCTTGGGAACTTTCACAAAATGGCTGCCATGATGGATGTGGCCAGTCCCAAAACACACATTTCCCAAAGGCAAATGTGAAGCTAAAAGTGATAATAACCTGCTCAAAAACCTAAGGACAAGGCACAGGTGTGGTCTGAGCTTCAAAACACAAAACCACTTTTCAGAACCCCCAGTTTTCTGCTCTAACACCTGTTATGACAGATAATCTCTGTGTTCCCTTCAGGAAGAGAAGCTAACCCCGTTTTCTTGAAAAAGCTTTGGGATCTTTAGCTGTGGTAAAGACAGACGCGCACAGTTGGGTAAAGAGCGTGCTTCGCCCTTTAACACTAAACATAGACTTGACATACTAACACTAAACTGAGACCCAACACATTTAGAAGGAAAAAGGGCTGCTTATTCAAGAAGAAATATAGAGAGCAGGTACAGTGTCTTAGTTCCTGATGGCACCAGGCTGTGGCACCGGCCTGTGGCTCAGATCAAAATCCAATTTACCTTCTATTCTTCATCTCTAGATTCTTAGAGTGTGCTCTTTGCTCCTACTTTTAGCTTTCTCTCTCCCAACTCTGCTTGTGACACCCTCCAGTTCGGCTTCCTCTGCACTCCCATTGAAACTGCCCCCGCCCCCACTCCAACCTTGCTACCAAATCCAAAGGTCTCTGCTTAATCCTCACCCTCCTTGACCTCTCTGCCATCTTTGATATCACTGATTGCTTACTATTGCTTGACTCTGATTTTGCCCCAGGTCACCATGATCCTTTCCTCTGTTGATTTTTATTCTACCTGTCTAATTACTCTTTCAATGTTTCCATAGTGGAAAGCTCTTTCCCTTTCTGTTGCAGTCCCTCTGAGCCCTGTTCTTGGCCTTCTGCTATTCTCCTCCTACCCACTGTCCTTGGATGACCCCATTATGTAAATCCCACCATTTTTCAGTACCACCTATATCTATATCTACTGCTCTTACCAAGAATTTCCCCCCTCCCTCCACTCCCATATCTTCAGATGCCTTTGACATTGTCATCTCACTCACACTCAGTTTGTCCAAGACAGAACTTCTTCTCCTCTTCCTCCCCAGCCCTGCTGTCCCTGTGTGCTTTCCTTACCCCATTGACAACTTTACCATTTCTCCTGTTCAAGAGGCACAAAACCTTATTTTTTTCCCTTCGATTCCTCTTTCTCCTTTGCCCTCCATATATAATCCATTATCAAATCGTATTGCTTCTCTCTCTACAACAT
This sequence comes from Shinisaurus crocodilurus, assembly GCA_021292165.1. Taxonomy (NCBI): domain Eukaryota; kingdom Metazoa; phylum Chordata; class Lepidosauria; order Squamata; family Shinisauridae; genus Shinisaurus; species Shinisaurus crocodilurus. The sequence goes on from CM037878.1 coordinate 140,731,727, forward strand.
TGTGGTCCTTCCCCCCCCCCCCATTCTATTTTGCAGAACAGCTTCTTTTAAAAAATACACACACACACCATGTTTCTGCTACTAGGAATGAAAGTATTTAACACTAACTGGGTATTGGATGCAAGTCTTCATAACTGTATATTAGAAGAACTGCACTACTCAAACCAGCCTCAAATAAAGATAGGGACAGAGAGATTCAGCCATTGGAGAGCCAAACCCTTAGGTGTATCTGAGCAAGGTTTTGTTAATCTCCATAAAGAAAAGGATTCCCTGAAATGCAGCCACTGGATAATTAAAATTAGAATGCTCTAGATGGCTACTAGATTGTTCATTTTAAAATAATGAATTGAAACTCTAATAGGAAAACTCATAATACCAGCCCTCTTAACATTAACAATTACCATGATTAACAATGATACTCACAACTCATTTTTCATTAAAGACTATGGGCAGAGATAAGCTTGTTTATATAGACTAGCTTTTGAACCGAACAGCCATTTATCACCTTGAAAGCCATGAAAGGACAGAACAGCACCCAGCAATTAAAACTTACAAAGTGACCTTGTGACAATTAAAGACCCAGCCTCCGGTGAAGCAACAGCAGAGCAATTGTTTTTAGATCAATTAGAAATGGAAAGATAATTTGTTGGTTTGTTAATCATACACCTTAGCCTAATGGCAAACAGCACATTCCCCAATGTGTTTAGAGATGCTCTACAAGGCCAACAAAGGTTTTGTTGGGTACTTCAGAGCTATTTTTTTTTATTTTTTTTAAAGGAGAACAAATGATCAACATACAGAGGATGGAATATTATTTGCCTTCTATATAGCTACCTTTAATTTTCATGTCCCATTACCACAGTATCCAACCCCCTTCAGTGTTTGATGAAGCAAAGAGCTATCCATGATATAGTAGGGGTCCTACTGAATATGATTGGTTTAAACTAGTTTTCTTATGCCACATGGAGGCTTCAGAATAACCTAGCTCCACCTCACATAAACCCACTTCACTCCAAGTTCCATCTCCTGTTGCAGCACCCCAAGCCATATGCTGTCATATAGTGTCAGGAAGGCCCTGGGAAGTATGTGTTTGGTCACAGCATGAGGAACTTCATCAGGAGGGCTTTAAACTGAATCCAACAGGGGAGGGAGACATAAACTCGGGGGTAACAATGGAAGAAGGCCTCTGTGCCACAATGGAGAGAACAGCTCCAGCGGTGCCCAATTATAGTCAACCACAAAATGGAGGAAGAAAATCGGAATATAAAGCACATAGTCTTCGATGTCTCTATACTAATACCCAGAGTATGGGCAACAAACAGAACAAACTTGAACTCTTGATACATGAGGGCAAATACAACTAGATAGGTATAACTGAAACCAGGTGGAATGACTCCCATGGCTGGAATCAGGCCCGGTGCAAGGCAATTTGGTGCCCTAGGCAAGATCAGATATTTAGCGCCCCCCCTTCCCACTTGAGCCCTCCCTCCCTCCAGCCCTATGCCCATTATGAAATAAATTTCCCTCCCTGGGAACTGCCGAGCCCCATAGAAAAACTTTGTGGACTTTGAGACTTTTCCTTTGTGTTCACGAGGAAAGCAAACAGGCAACATCAGCCCAGCTATGCCAGGAACTCCCAAGGGCCTTCTCCTACTCCATATATATGTAAAAGCCTGTCTCCTCCTGCAGGCAGCACAAGGGATATGAAAAAAGGATGTGAGAGAGGTGTGGTGGCGCTACCTGTGAGGAATAGAGACAAAAGGGCGTCTTGCAGCCTGTCCTACCTCGCAGGGTGGAGGTGCAGAGACACCGGTTTGACTCGTACACCTTCTGGGTTGCGGGGGGGGATGCATGTAGTAGAAACATAGCAAAGAGAGAGCCCGTGGATCATCTGGTTCAAATTTAGGAGGGGATTTATGAAACTTGCTACTTCCCCTCCTCTCTCTATCACTTTGTTGCAATATTTCTTTATCAGAATAATGATATTCTGTATATTATCCTGTCTTTCCCTTTACCAGCCTAGTGCTCAAGGCAGACAACAATATTCAAAGTACAGTAAAGAAAACATCAACAGCTCAGGGCACAATCCTAAACATGTTGAGGCAGAAAAAAGTCCCGCAACTCCCAGCATTCACCAGCCAGCATGGCTGGCTGTTGGAACGCTGGGAGTTGTGGGGCTTTTTTCTACCTCAACGTGCATAGGATTGCGCATGGCTGGCTGGGGAATGCTGGGAGTTGTAGGATTTCCCCCCCCTCCAAACACGCATAGGATTGCATCCTAAAACCATTTAAAACCAAAACACAGAAACAGCATGGTAAATAATTAAAACATTGGAGCCCCAGCTAGCTTAAAATACCTTTCCCTCCCTCCCTGGTTGCTGGAAATAACTGCTTTCAGGGGACCTTGAGCTGAGGAACCTGAGGCTCACGCGAGGGAGGGAAGGCGAAGGAGGTGTTTGCAGGTGCATCCTTGAGAGGGAAGGCGAAGGAGGTGTTTGCAGGTGCATCCTTGAGAGGGAAGGCGAAGGAGGTGTTTGCAGGTGCATCCTTCCAGCCACCCACCAGCCTCCCATCATTGGCCCCTGCCCGCCTCCCCTCCTCCAGTCTGTAGCCTTCTCTGCCTCTTTTGATGCTGGTTGTGAGGAGGAGACTGCCTGCTGCTGTTCCTGGTAACGAGCTGGAGGAGAGAGAGGGAGGGGTGCGCTTCTTTTGCCTTCCCTTCCCCGCCACAGGACATGATTGGTAAAACAAACTTGGTAAAATACGTGATGTATTTTTTTCCCCCCAAGGCATTTCTGGCGCCTCCTTTAGCCTGGCGCCCTAGGCAGCCGCCTAGTTGGCCTAATGGTAGCACCGGCCCTGGCTGGAATACAGCAATTGAAGGGTATAACTTGTTCAAAAGGAACAGAAGCAACAGAAAGGGAGGTAGACTTGCGCTGTATGTTAAAGATACGTATCTCTGCACAAAGATACAGGAAGATGAGCTTGGCAGCCCCATTGAGAGCATCTGGGTTAAAATAAAGGGGGCAAAGAATAAGACGAACATGGAGGTTGGAGTCTACTACCGACCACCCAATCAGGGAGAAGATGAGGATGAAACTTTTGAAAAGCAAATTGCCAATGTTTCAAGGAGGCACTTGTGTTGCTGATAACTTCCTCCTACAGAAAGTGGAGGAAGGAACTAGAGGATCGGCTATCCTTGACCTGATTCTAACCAACAGAGACGAGTTAGTGGATAAAGTGGCAGTTTCGGGAACTCTGGGGGAAAGTGACCATGTTATACTTGAGTTCTTGATTCTAAGGGGAGCAAAAGCTGAGTGTAGCCAAACACGTACCCTGGATCTTAGGAATAAACTCAGAACAATGATAAGTAAGGTCCCATGGCAAACGACTCTAATGAGGAAAGGAGCCCAGGAGGGGTGGGAGTTTTAAAAAAAGGAAATTCTAAAGGCACAATGGCAAACAATTCCCCCAAGGAAAAAAGGCAGAGGACAACAGAAGAAGCCAGTGTGGCTTCACAAAAAACTCAGAGATGACCTGAAAACAATAAAGGACACATATAGGATGTGGAAGGAAGGCCAGGCTACAAGGGAAGAGTACAGGCAGGTAGTACAGAACTGCAGGAATAGTGTCAGGAAGGCTAAAGCTGAGAATGAGCTGAGGCTAGCCAGGGATGCTTGTGAAGGACTGCCAACCGGTCAGCCTTAGCTCTGCCGTCTTGACTTGATTCTCTCAGGGCCTTGCCCTTAGTCTATACACTGGATTTAGCACTGAACCACAGAGGAACCACACACACCGTGTCGGGTAAAACCAGGAAAGTTTATATTAAGGTAAACAGATTACAATAAAAGGTGGAGAATGAGAGAAGAGGGAGAAAGGTCGAGAGACACTTTGGTACATACAGTAGAGCTATAAAATAACAAAAGCTAGTTCCTTTACTATATAAATACCCAGGCCCTTACTCCTTTACCTGGGGGTTGGTCTTCTCAGAGTTTGCCTTAGCAAAATCCTACTCCCGCGAAAGCATGCAAACAACAACAAAACCCAAAAGCCACAGCAGCAGTATAGATTCTTCCCCCCACCCCTCCTTTCAGTAGCCCAGGTGTCTTTAGCCAATCAGGATGAACTTCATCTGGGCCAGGCAGGGGAGGGGTGGCTCTTTGCCACATTTGCCATGCAAATAGCTGTGGCACTGGCCATGGGAGACTCTGCGGCATCAGGAGCCATCAGAGTAACTATGTAAATTTTGCATTTCCCAGCCCCCAGCTGGGATTATACTTGTTTACACTTGTGGAGGGTTGTGTGTGTGTGGTGCAGGAAACTCTGATGCTTTTTCTCCACATCTCCCCCATTGGAAAAGATGAAATTGGGGAGTCTGGATCCTCCCCATTTCATCTACACTAACTCAAAAGAAAAAGCCTTTGACAGCCCACCACCACCAGCACACCTTCTCTCACTCACAAACAACAACAACAACAAAAATCAAAAGCCCGCAAGGCTACATCGGTTTGCATACACAAGAGACAGGTACAATTCAAATGGGAGCTTTAACCCTTGGCTGCCTGACAGGCACTCTTTGTCTGACAAGCTTTACAGGGTTGCTGCTTTTTACACAAGTCTGTTAGGGAGCAGATAGCTGACTGAAATGTGGAACAACTTTTCAAATTGCCTTTATTTTAGCTTCTAAAGGCTTGGTTCTGCTGCCCTCCACCCAATGACATAAACACACCACCTTTTTTTACCAGTTGCCTGAGCTGGTGGCCCCACCACCCAGGCTTGAACGGGATGACTGTCTCTGCCCTCTACCCAATTACCTAAATACACCACCTTTTTTACCAATTGCCTGAGCTTGTGGCCCCACCACCCAGGCTTGAACGAGATGACTGTCTCTGCCCTCCACCCAATGCCAGAAAACACAGCCCAGCAATCCTCCAACCTCCTAGACTTGGCTCACTGAGCCTGGGTCAGGAAAGGAGACAACTCTAAAATTTCTTCTAGCCCCCTGCTTTGTTTCCACACCTCTAACAGATTTCTCTCTGGCAAATCTTCCCTTGAGACAACATGACATGCAGGTTTTTTGCATACACTTGTTTACATACAATTTGGCAGGTTACAGTTTGGGCTGACTTTTGCATTGAGACACCAAATAGTTTACTTTGCTCACGCACTGGATCACAGTCCCCAGGCCCCTCCCACTCCAGCGATAATTTACCAGTCCTTTTTTACTTTAATATGAGCACCTCATCTCTTTCTCTGATCTGCTTTGCCTCTGACAGTCTTTTGTGAAGGAAAGTACCCCGTCTCCCTTCTTCTAGCTTTGCAGCACCAGCCGCCTTGAGGGGAAACTTCTTTTTCCGTGCATCTGGTGGTCTTCGCTCTCCCTCGCCAGTAGACTTGAATCTTTGGGCAGCACAGCAGGGAACAAAGTCTCTCCATCCCGGGAAGGAACTGTTTTCTGATGTGGGGGCAGAGGAGCAATCTCTTTCAATGCCTGGAACTACGCCTGGCCCCCCTGCTTGCCCAAATTCTGCCTGCTGCTGCTTAGCCTGGCCACTCATTATGGTCCTCCTCTTAGCAACTGGATAGTCTAAGTTCAAAACCTGAGTCCTTCTCCCGTAGACGAGATGCAGGATGTGCCCTCTCCCCTGAGTCTCGATAACATATTTGGGGCACATTGTTAATACAATCAGACTCACCAAACTGCTGTTGGCTCCACCAATTCAGCTCTTTGCGCACAAGTCTCTTAAGAGAGGCTTTCTTGGGTTTTCTGCTCCTGCCTCTGGAAAGGCGCACACGCAGCCCATCTCTTGTTTCTGGCCCTCCTCTCCTTGCCAAGGGCTCCGCCAGCTCCAGTTCTTTTGAATCACACACTTGCTGCCATCTGCTCGCTTGCTGGGGCACACAGGGATACAGGTCGCTTTCACACAGCCACAGCCCTCGATCCTCTGTGTTACTCTCCGCTCTTGCACTCGATGGGGATGTTAGGATCTGCCTCAGCTTACTCACTTGCAGCCGCTGCTCGCGTTCCCTGCCCAGGAGTTTGGGACCATTCCTCCTGAGGTGTCCTAACTTCTTACAATGGTAGCACCCGCTGTTAGCCGAAGTAGAGGTGCCCTGGGGCTTCCATGCCCCCCTTTCTGGGCGTTCACTTTCTTTGCTCCTTGCCAGTGGTTTTCTGCTTGCCCCCTTGGCCTCCCCACAACTGGGAAAGGGGGCTCTCCCTGCTTTTTTTCGCTGGTACAACCCCATCCAGTTGTCCAGCATGGCAGCTTCTCTCCGCCAGTCCACCGACTCGTGGTCTTTGCTTCCCCGCCCCGACCTGACTGCTCTGGCACTTCCTGCAGGCAACTCCTTGCCTACCTACTCAATAGTTGAGATCTCTTGAGCTCCCAATGCTCCCACTGGCAATTTGGCTCCCATTACCTGGGCAGCCCCTTCCAAGCTGTCTGAGCATTTTCCCTGCGGCTCCATCGATCTCACCCTATCTCTAAAAAACAACAAACCTCTACTCAACCTACCAAATCCCATCAGAGTAACTATGTACATTTTGCATTTCACAGCCCCCAGCTGGGATTATACTTGTTTACACTTATGGAGGTGTGTGTGTGGTGCAGGAAACTCTGACACTTTTTCTCCACAATGCTAAAAACAACAAAAAAGCTTTCTTCAGATACGTGCATAGTAAAAGATAGAGGAAAGAAATGGTGGTTCAACTACGCAATGAGGATTAAACTCGTTCCGAGTAATCAGGTGCTCCTTGACATTTTGCCTATCAATCTCAAGCTGCAATCCTGCCCCTTCAGTCTGCACTTCAGGTTTGCCAGCAGGGTCATAGACCCTCTTTTGGGAGAAGACCGAGCTGAAGTAGGAATTGAACACTTCTGCCTTTTCTTTGTCTTCTGTTATCAATTTACCATCCTCATTGCGTAGTTGAACCACCATTTCTTTCCTCTATCTTTTACTGTGCATGTATCTTAAGAAAGCTTTCTTGTTGTTTTTAGCATCCCTCGCTAACCTTAGCTCATTCTCAGCTTTAGCCTTCCTGACACTATTCCTGCAGTTCTGTGCTACCTGCCTGTACTCTTCCCTTGTAGCCTGTCCTTCCTTCCACTTCCTATACGTGTCCTTTTTTGTTTTCAGGTCATCTTTGAGTTTATTGTGAAGCCACATTGGCTTCTTCTGTTGCCCTCTGCCTTTTTCCCTTGTGGGAATTGTTTGCAATTGTGCTTTTAAATTTTCCTTTTTTAAAAACTCCCACCCATCCTGGGCTCCTTTTCTCATTAGAGTCGCTTGCCATGGGATCTTACTTATCATTGTTCTGAGTTTGTTAAAATTGGCTTTCCTAAAATCCAGGGTACGTGTTTGGCTAAACTCCGCTTTTGCTCCCCTTAGAATCAAGAACTCAAGTATAACATGGTCACTTTCTCCCAGAGTTCCCGAAACTGCCACTTTATCCACTATCTGTTGGTTAGAATCTGTTGGTTAGAATCTGGTCAAGGATTCTGTTGGTTAGAATCAGGTCAAGGATAGCCGATCCTCTAGTTCCTTCCTCCACTTTCTGTAGGAGGAAGTTATCAGCAACACAAGTCAGGAATTTCTTGGAGGGGCCACATTTGGCAGAATTTGTCTCCCAACAGATATCGGGGAAATTGAAGTCACCCATCACTACTACATCATGCCTCCTTGAAACATTGGCAATTTGCTTTTCAAAAGTTTCATCCTCGTCTTCTCCCTGATTGGGTGGTCGGTAGTAGACTCCAACCTCCATGTTCGTCTTATTCTTTGCCCCCTTTATTTTAACCCAGATGTTCTCAATGGGGCTGCCAAGCTCCTCTTCCTGTATCTCTGTGCAGACAGGGCCGGTGCAAGGCAGTTTGGTGCCCTAGGCAAGATCAGATATTTAGCGCCCCCCCTTCCCACTTGAGCCCTCCCTCCCTCCAGCCCTATGCCCATTATGAAATAAAAGTCAATTGGCAAAACCTAAAAAAATTATCATAATAAATTATTCTCCTCCTCCTTACCATATTTGATCACTGGGATTCTCTGGTCTGTCTTCCCTCTCTTTCTCCCCCCCTCCTTTTCTTTTCTTACCCCTTCTCTCTCTTTCGTTCTCTCTCTCTCTCTTCTTTTTGTTCCCCTCCCCCTTTACCTTCTTTTTTGTGTGTATGTGCAAAATTTATCTCTCCTCCTCCCCCCCCACACCCCATCTCCTCTCCTGCAAGCTCCTCTTCCCCCCACCCTCTCCAATTTCTACTTTCACGTGCATGCAAAATTCTGGTTTATTTTTTGCTTCTGATATTTATTATTAAATAAAAATTTATTATTAATTTGTTTTGCTCCCCAAGCCCCCCCTTCCTCCTCCTCCCCCACCCCCACTCCTTTTATCATTCTCCCTGGCTAGGGGTGGGGGCTCCTCAGCTTGGGGAGAGTTCACTCTGGTTACACCCCTCTCTCTTTCTGCCTCCCTCCCTCCACCCACCCACCCACCTCCTCCAGCGCTGCCGCTGCCGCCACCTCCCTCCCTAACCGCCCCCCCTCTTCTCCCCTTATCGCCCCATGTGCTGTACGAGAAAGCAGCTTTGCTAAAGAGACCCATTTGCGAAAGAAACAGGAGCAGCATAAGGCTTGGGCAAGCGGCAGCGGCAGCAGGAGGACGGCGAAAATAAGGAGAGAGCCGAAGTAGCCGCAGCGGGGAAAGAAAAGGAGGAGGGGGAGAGAGGGGGAGAGAGGGGGGAGAAGAAAGAAAGAAAGACAGAAAGAGAAAGCAAGCCTGGGGACAACAAAAACAGAAGAAGAGACCGGCACACGGAGAGAGAAAGAAGCGAAGCGAAGGGGGAAAAACCAGGGAGGCTTCTGATTTGGTGTGGTTTCTGCGCCCCATTTAGCCATGCGCCCTAGGCAGCCGCCTAGTTGGCCTAATGGTAGCACCGGCCCTGTGTGCAGAGATACGTATTTTTAACATACAGTGCAACTCCACCTCCCTTTCTGTTGCTTCTGTTCCTTTTGAACAAGTTATACCCTTCAATTGCTGTATTCCAGCCATGGGAGTCATCCCACCAGGTTTCAGTTATCCCTATCAAGTCGTACTTGCCCTCATGTATCAAGAGTTCAAGTTTGTTCTGTTTGTTTCCCATACTCTGGGCATTAGTATAGAGACATTGAAGACTATGTGCTTTATAGTCCGACTTTTCCCCTACATTTTGTGGTAGACTATCATTGGGCACCGCTGGAGCAGCTGTTCTCTCCGTTGTGGCACAGAGGCCTTCTTCCATTGTTACCCCCAAGTTTATGTCTCCCTCCCCTGTTGGATTCAGTTTAAAGCCCTCTTGATTAAGTTCCTCATGCTGTGGCCAAACACATTCTTCCCAGTCCTTGTGAGGTGCAACCCATCCTTTGCCAGCAGTCCATCTTCCGGGAAGTGTAGCCCGTGGTCCCAGAATCCAAATCTCTCACGTCGGCACCACCTTCGTAGCCAGTCATTTACTCGGATTATTATCAATGGTACCTTCTCAAACTGGGGAGAGGTAATGAGTGGGGTACCACAGGGCTTGGTCCTGGGCCCAGTGCTCTTCAACATTTTTATGGATGAAGAGGTGCAAGGAATGCTCGTCAAATTTGCAGATGACACAAAGTTGGGTGGATCAGCTAATACTCTGGAAGACAGAAACAAAATTCAAAGCAATCTCAATAGGCTGGAGCGCTGGGCCGAAAACAATAGAATGAAATTTAATAGGGATAAATGCCAAGTGCTGCACCTAGGGAGAAGAAACGAGATGCAGAGTTACAGAATGGGGGACACTTGGCTCAACAATACTGCAAGTGAGAAGGATCTTGGAATTGTTGTAGATGTAGATCACAAACTGAATATGAGCCAGCAATGCGATGTGGCTGCAAAGAAGGCAAATGCTATTTTGGGCTGCATTAATAGAAGTATAGCTTCCAAATCGTGGGAAGTGATAATTCCCCTATACTCAGCACTGGTTAGGCCTCATCTTGAGTACTGCGTCCAGTTCTGGGCACCACACTTTCAGAAGGACGTAGACAAACTGGAGAAGGTTCAGAGGAGGGCAACAAGGATGATAAAGGGACTGGAAACAGGGCCCTATGAGGAGAGACTGAAAGAACTGGGCATGTTTAGCCTTCAGAAGAGGAGACTGAGGGGAGATATGATCGCACTCTTCCTGTATTGAAGGGTTGTCACACAGAGGAGGGCAAGGATCTCTTCTCGATCATCCCAGTTTGCAGGGCACGGAATAATGGGTTCAAGTTATAGGAACCCACATTGAGAGCCAGTGTGGTGTAGTGGTGAGAGTGCTGGACTGGGACTCGGGAGATCCGGGTTCTAGTCCCTGCTCAGTCATGAAACTCACTGGGTGACTTTGGGCCAGTCACTGACTCTCAGCCTAACCTACCTCACAGGGTTGTTGTGAGGATAAAATGGAGAGGAGGATGAGGATTATGTAAGCTGCCTTGGGTTCCTTGAAGGAAAAAAGGCGGGGTATAAATATAATAAATAAATAAAATAAATTCCACCTGAACATCAGGAAAAATTTCCTGACTGTTAGAGCAATAAGACAATTGAACCAATTACCTAGGGAGGTGGTGAGCTCTCCCACTCTGGAGGCATTCAAGGTGAAGCTGGACGGCCATCTGTCGGGGATGCTTTGACCTGGATTCCTGCACTGAGCAGGGGGTTGGACTCGATGGCCTTGTAGGCCCCTTCCAACTCTACTTTTCTATGATTCTATGATTCTATGAATCTGTTTCCCAGAGCGCTGAGTGCCACTCATGCCCATGGAAGTTCTTTTTCCTCAGTTTAACTGCCATGCAGGGGGAGATTTTCTAAAGAATATTTTCCAGGGGGATCAGAGCTGAGGTGGGAAGGGTTACCCTTCCCTTCCCAAATTGGGTGGTGGGAGCAAGTGGCATGCAGGGAAATCCCCTTCTTAGCTGTGATCATGGATCAGAGAGAACAATGCATACTTATCCAACACTTCCAGGAGCTCATTATAAGCACTTTCCCAGCACTTCCAGGAGCTGCTATTATTATTATTAGTAGTAGTAGTATTTCAGGCTTCCAGAAGGAAATGGTTAAAAAAAAGAAATGCTTTGCGAGAGCCTGCTTAGGAAACATTCATATTTATGGGAGCATGATCACTTTAATTCGTACTCTAGAGTTGCTGTATGGGTTTATTAATCAAACTAATTTACTATTCAATTAAAAAGTGGATTAGAAAAACTGCCATTATACTAGCTGAGGGCCATGCTAACACACAGCTTTCTCAGGTAATAAAAGACCAAGGTGTATCAGGTTAAATATAACCAATGCTTTAAATGATTTTCTTCATTTGCTGATTTAAAAATAATGTTGCTTTAAAAACAACATTGCAGCCTTTGTAAATGCAAAGCTATACACAGGAGAAACCTCTCCCCATGAACATCTCTCTGAGGATAGCTTGCTGATATAATCAGCAGCAAAAGAGGAAATGGCACATCTTGCCCATGGCCAGGGCTGGCCCTCTCATGAGGCAGGGTGAATTCCCCACCTTGGGCAGTGGATCAGGAAGGGTGGAGGATCCTGTGCATCCACCATCAGCAGGAATCCTGGTGCCACTGCCACCCTGTGCCTCTCAAAATGAGGCACTGGGCTGATGACTGCTCTGGAGAACTTCACTAGCCACTCTCCTGCATTAGGAAACCCTAAGTAAGGCATAGGCAGGCAGCCACTCTGCAGAGCCATGCTGGCCGCTCCCCTGTTGTGGCAAAGGCCACAGCAAGAGCACCTGGTATGGCTCTCCACAGAGCCCACCCAGTCAAATACTTTGAGGGATCCTTTTTTCAGAATGAGGCACTGGCAGGGAGGTGACCCTGGAGATCACCCGTGCTGCTGTGGCACAGGCAACCTCCCTGCCAATGCTTCACTCTGAAAAAGGACCCCTCAGAGCAAGGTGCTGAGGGGAAGCTGGGAGCTCGCAGTGTCCTGCTTTCCCAAGGCTCAGGCTTGACTAGCAGACCAAGGTCAATAACCAGGAGATCCTTGGGAGTTCTACACAGATCAGAGCGCAGAGACAGGGAAGCTAGCAAGAGGATCAAGGCACTGCAGCAAACAGGGTTCAGGCAGGAAGAATGGCCAATAAGGTACTCATGATAAATTCAGGATAGACATTGCTTCCAGCAACTCTTTTAACTCCCAACTGCTGTTCTTAAGCAGGGACTGTCAGAACCTGGCCCAGGATCCAGCTCAGCTTGTTAGTAGCTTCTGGAAAGAGTCTCCTCTTGAGGACTCCCCTTACTCCCAAGGAGTCCTCTGCTGCAGCCGGGCACTTCTGCTAGGCTTGTGGGGTCTGGCCTGCCTCTTCAGTCTATATTGCTCCTGGGGGCTTGGGGTCTCCCCTCTTCTGACTCTGAAGCGGATCCCCCCTCTTCCTATGGGGATAGGTCCTGGGTGGACATTACTGAGGGCCCATGCTGCTCCAGGCCTTCTGGCCCTGGCAGGTGCTGAGCCTCAGCAGCTGCTGGAGGTGCTGGCTCTTCCTCCAAGGAGGATTCATCTGGTGGGGGCATGACACACAGGGCAGTCCACGCTCCCCTGGCAGCAGCTCGTGGCCATACCAGCTCATGCTCCCCTGCCACTAGCTGTGTTGCGACAGCAGCAGATAGCACTCCCCCACCTCCAGCAGCGGCAGCAATTTGTCCTTCTACCTCTAGTGGAGGGAGGTCTTGTGCCAGGACAGCCTTGCCTCTGGCAAGATGCACCAACATCATGTGGATTTGGAACTCACCACAATGAAGCATAAAAACCAGAAACAAGTCATTCACGCTCCTGTTTTCCATAGGTTTATCTTGTTTTGCATTAACTGTGCCTAGACACATGTCCATTGATTTAAAATGGGAGTAATTGTGAGCCACTGACCAGGTTTTCAAAACATGGTGGGTTATCATGGGTTAAATAACTCACAATGAGCCATGATGTGAGCCAGGCGCATGTGGCCGCTATTTTATGTAAATTACAACTGTGCCATGTTGTGTAAATCCAGCCATCATGGGTTATTTGAGGGATAAACAACCCTCACATAACCCTCGATTAGTAGTAGGGTTATGTGAAGGTTGTTTAACCCTCAGATAACCCACGGTGGCAGGGTTCACACATCACGGCGCAACCCCCAATCGCCCCAATTAGGGGGTTGCATATTTCAAATAGCAGTCATACACAGCTGACATGCACCGTGGCTCATTGTGGGTTAAATGCAGAGTTACAGAATGGGGGACACTTGGCTCAACAATACTACAACTGAGAAGGATCTTGGAATTGTTGTAGATCACAAACTGAATATGAGCCAGCAATGTGATGTGGCTGCAAAGAAGGCAAATGCTATTTTGGGCTGCATTAATAGAAGTATAGCTTCCAAATTGCGGGAAGTGATAATTCCCCTTTACTCGGCACTGGTTAGGCCTCATCTTGACTACTGTGTCCAGTTCTGGGCACCACACTTTAAGAAGGACGTAGACAAACTGGAGATGGTTCAGAGGAGGGCAACAAGGATGATAAAGGGACTGGAAACAAGGCCCTATGAGGAGAGACTGAAAGAACTGGGCATGTTTAGCCTTCAGAAGAGGAGACTGAGGGGAGATATTATCACACTCTTCCAGTACTTGGAGGGATGTCACACAGAGGAGGGCCAGGATCTCTTCTCGATCATCCCAGTTTGCGGGACACGAAATAATGGGCTCAAGTTACAGGAACCTAGATTCCGCCTAAACATCAGGAAAAATTTCCTGACTGTTAGAGCAATAAGACAATGGAATCAACTACCTAGGGAGGTGGTGGGCTCTCCCAGGGCCGGTGTTACCATTAGACCAACTAGGCAGCTGCCTAGGGCGCAGGGCTAAAGGGGGGCGCCAGAAACGCCTTGGAAAAAAATACAGCGCCCTCAAGTGGGAGGGGGGGCGCTAAATATCTGATCTTGCCTAGGGCACCAAACTGCCTTGCACTGGTCCTGGGCTCTCCCAGTCTGGAGGCATTCAAGGTGCAACTGGACAATCATCTGTCAGGGATGCTTTGACCTGGATTCCTGCACTCAGCAGGGGGTTGGACTCGATGGCCTTGTAGGCCCCTTCCAACTCTACTTTTCTATGATTCTATGATTCTATGAAATAACCCACGGTGGCCCAGCCATGTCATGCAAACTGGCAGGGATGTTGAAGAGTCCTTTGTCTCGAGTCACAAGTTGAGTCACGAGCCTTTGGACCCGAGTCTTGAGTCCGAGTCCTTGGTCCAAAAGCTGACTCCATGAGTCCCTATTAAAATCAATGGGTTTTTTCCAACAAAATAAGGCTACTTCAGATGTGTGGCTTAAATAAATTCTAGGCACAAGTGTGCCTTTTTTGGCAAGAACAGATCAGATTTTGGCAAGAACAGACCAGGCAGACAAACCCAAAATAACCAGGCAGGCAGAGGAGGCAGGGAACCCCAAAGCAGGCAGGCAGAGGCCTTTGTCTTGGACAATTCAAACTGTGGAACTGGTTAAGAAGAGACCAGGCAGGCAGAGGAGGCAGGGAACCCCAAACAGGCAGGCAGGCAGGCAGTGCCCTTTATTATTATTATTATTATTATTAATATTTATTTATCGCCCATCTGGCCGGCAACCGGCCACCCTGGGCGATGTACACAGAATTAAATACATAAATGCAATAAAATACATTAAAACAATATAAAAATTTTAAAATCTTAACCCACCCCATATTCCCGCCTGAACAACCAGGTTTTTAATGAGCAATGAGGTTTTTAATTGTCCTTTGTCTTGGACAATTCAAACTGTCCAGTGTACAGACGCACCAACAGGATTTTCTGGGCCCTGTATACCGTATGGGGATTGGGGCCCTCACCCAGCCTGCAATGTATGGGCAAGAACTATTCTTTATGTAGATATATTACATAGGTTTAGAACTGCAACATACCAATTTGTTCAGTTTTGTTTTAATCCCTGTTACTGAATGAAGAATGCCTAACAAGTTAATTTTTCCAGTTCCTGGAAGATCATGATGTTTTATCAGCTGCTGAACTGAGTGAGCTCTGAATAAATATGCACTGCCTCTTGATGGAAAAGAATGAAAGGCAGATGTTTATTACATTGCTCTAACTACTGTGGAACATGAGTGCAGCAATTAAAAAAAACACGTTTCAAACAATACATCTAATACCTAAATGAAGAAGAAGAAGATACAAATGACAGGAGGAGGTAGAATTGCATTATATAGTGAATGAATTACTTGGACTTAGCTTCTTGTCTTTTCTAAGTATCAGAGGCAGTATGCCTAGGTACACCAGCTGCTGGGGAACACAGGGAAGAGGATGCTGTTGCACTCATGTCCTGCTTGTGGGTTTCCCACAGGCAACTAGTTGGCCACTGTGTGAACAGAATGCTGAACTAGATGGACCCTTGGTCTGATCCAGAATGGCTCTTCTTATGTCCAAGGCCTCCCATTACCTCTGAGCAATCTATATGTTGGGCAAGTTCATGCTCCATGGATAACAATGACAATGTATTTAACAGGGATGGGGACTCGGACTCGAGGACTCGACTCGTGAGTCGGACTGAGTCCCCCCTCTGACTCGACTCGGACTCGAGTCCCAATATTTTTAATGGGACTCGAGACTCGACTTGGGACTCGAGACCAAGGACTCGTCAACATCCCTGGGCTGTTGACGAGTCTTCTGGCTGTGCCAGAAGGAGCGCGATCACCGGTGAAGAGCGCATGGAAGCGAGGCGCGCCGCTGCTCAGCCACAATGGACAGCTACCAGGAGTGCAGCCCCAACGATGTGTTGAGATTTATTTTGATTGATGTGTTGTTGTGGGGGGGTTGGGTTAGGGTCAGACATTTTGGGTTTGGCTGCCTCTGCCTGCCTGTCTGGGGTTCCCAGCCTCCTCTGCCTGCCTGGTCTCTTCTTGACCTGTTCAGCAGTTGAATTGTCCAAGACAAAGGCCTCTGCCTGCCTGCTTTGGGGTTCCCTGCCTCCTCTGCCTGCCTGGTTATTTTGGATTTGTCTGCCTGGTCTGTTCTTGCCAAAATCAGTTGCAGAGTTTTGAAATAAAAAGGCACACTTGTGCCTAGAATTTATTTAAGCCACACATCTGAAGTAGCCTTATTTTGTTGGGGGGAAACCCCATTGATTTTAATAGGGACTCGTGGAGTCAGTTTTGGGAGTGACTCAGGACTCGTGACTCGTGAGTCACCATTTTGGACCAAGGACTCGGACTCGGACTCGAGACTCGGGTCCAAAGACTCGTGACTCGACTCATTACTCGAGACCAAGGACTCTTCAACATCCCTGGTATTTAACTGCCTTTCTTAAGTGCCACAAGATGTTCAAATTTACTTTCTTTTTTTCCTAAAGTGTTGCGAGAGGGGGAGAGACTAGTTTTTTTAAAATTATTATTATTATTTAATATATTATTAATATTTATATCCCATCTTTCTCCCTCTTGCAAGGAACCCAAGGCAGCTAAGATAATCCTCCTCCTCTCCAATTTATTTTCACAACAGCCTTGTGAGGTAGGTTAGGCTGAGAGACAGTGACTTTGGGCCAGTCACTGACTCTCAGCCTAACCTACCTCACAGGGTTGTTGTGAGGATAAAATGGAGAGGAAGACGATTATGTAAATTGCCTTGGGTTCCTTGAAGGAAAAAAGGCGGGGTATAAATATAATCTCCTAGTTTCCTGCATTGAGCAGCGGGTTGGACTCGATGGCCTTGTAGGCCCCTTCCTTGTAGGCCGATGCGGAAGCTGAGGGAGACGAGAAAGTAGGGGAAAGTGCAAGGGTGGGGGAGGAGAAAGATTGCTTGGCTCCAGCCCCAGGCAGGAATGCAACAGAGAGGGTGTGTCTCTGTGACACAGAGAGAGAGACCTTCAGACCGACCAACTCAAGAGGCAGGAAGAGAAAGCCAGTCCAGCAGCAGCCATGGACTTGCTTAGAAGTAAGGTCCCCACTGAAAACTTTTATTTCTAATTGGAATTGCTGTTAATATTTTGCTCTTGTTTTGTTGCGAGTCCCGAGTTGAGTCTCGAGTCCCACTGAAAATATAGGGACTCGAATGAGACTTGAGTCAGAGGGGGGACTCAGTCCGACTCACAAGTTGAGTCCTGGAGTCCAAGTCCCCATCCCTGCAAACTGGCCCAGTAGATGGAGAATTGCAGTCTGATGCCCCTGTCCAAGAATTGCATTCCTTTGTAAACATGGATAAGGTTCCAACAATTGAACTGAATGAGGAATCAATATCCATCAGAGATCCATATCTACATCCAAAGGCCAGTATGTGAAAGAAAGAAGAATAGATGATGATGATGATGATGATGATGATGATGATGATGATAAAAAAATAACATCAAAAGCAAAGGTAGTGGTGTTGGCCATTAGAAAAATTCTAAAATACATAGAATCATAGAAAAGTAGAGTTGGAAGGGGCCTACAAGACCATTGAGTCCAACCCCCTGCTTAATGCAGGAATCCAGGTCAAAGCATCCCTGACAGATGGCTGTCCAGCTTCTCCTTGAATGCCTCCGGACAGTGGGAGAGCTCACCACCTCTCTAGGTAATTGGTTCCATTAGGGCAGGGATGGCAAACCTTTTTGAGCCTGAGTGCCCAAACTGCAACACAAAACCAACTTATTTATTTCAAAGTGCCAACACTGCAATTAAACCTGAATACCGAGGTTTTAGAAAAACAACTCATACAGTTGTCCGAACTAATTAACATCTTTTGTCTTAAAAGAAAAACACAATAACAGAGCTTTCAATGATACAAACAGTTTTTTGTTGGGGAAAAAATCAACTCAAAAAATTATTATAGTACTACATTGTACACATAGCCTGAAGGGAATTTATACAAACTTTTTAAATAATTAGGCACATGTATTTTTGGATAAGGGATTCTCAGCTTGTAATATGATTATATGCCAGACTGAAATTGTATGGGGCAAGCTTTACCCCGGGTCCTTTCCCTGCTTCTACAGGTGTCGGATTAGTAAAAGTAAACGTCAACCTGTACTAGGATGAGCAAGATAAAAAAGAAAACTAAACATGCTTAACACATTTTAAACACTTTATGTCTTGGACTGCAAACACTGCATTAGGTAAAAGTTTGCATTGGGCATGCTTTTGCACAATTAATGTGATTTTTGCTATTGCATGCATGCTGATAATTTGTCAAACCTTGGCTCATACTCCGTTAGTTTGAGAGCAACACATGCAGCACTCAGGTCAACTGTTAGGGCTTTACATCCAAGCCATGCTCTGTGCATCATTCTTCAAAATCTTTTAAATGTGATAACAATGTAGAAAAGAATTCTGTAACAGGAATTCTAGAATAAAATCATTCTGTTCCACACTGTGAGAAAGAACAAGATCATTAGTGTTTTGCAGAAGGGGACAGTCTTTTCGCGATCTGGTGATCCAATGGCTCGCGTGCCCACAGAGAGGTCCCTGCGTGCCACCTGAGGTTCGCCATCACTGCATTAGGGCAATACCTTTATTAGACCAACCCAAAGGTCACAAAATAGTGTTCAAGCTTTCAGCTTCTCCAGAACTCTTCATCATGCTAGATGGTAAACAAAGCAGGGGGTGGGGGAAGGCATATTGGCTGATGTTGAAGTCATGGAGTCAGCATTTAGTCATAGTCTTAAAATGGAATGTGGGAGGAGGTTGCAGACATTCAAATTAGGCTCTAGTAGGTGCTGGGATCATTGCTGATTGCATCTAGGGCTGTGAAAATATAAAATCCAGCTCTTACCCAGATCTGTCTGTATCCTTAGGCAAAGATTGCATGGTAGGTGGAAAACAGAAATAGAGAGAAACTAGACCATCTTATATGAATAAAGCTGAAGATAATTTTAGATGGTATACTAGGTTAAAAAAAAATCAATAGGAGCCAACTTGGGTAGCTTTACCTAGTAGTTGGAGGGAATGTACCCTCAGAAAATAAAGTCCTACAATATTTCAAATAACAACAAGAAAAGCATCCAAATGCCATGTCCACATCCGAACACCAGTGTGCGAATGGAAAATAAATATAATAACAATAATGGTTATATCAAAACAACAACAACAACAACAACAACAACAACAACAATCCTTTGCTTCCTCCCATGAAGAACATTTCATTCAGCAAAAATTATAAATGCTATAACACTACAGCCCCAAACTGGGTGGCTGGTTCATATAAGTCCTAAGGGATTATATGCGTAACTGAGAGCATCCTTCCTTCTTTTCTCTGTGCAAAGAGCCTGTGCTTTATATCTCTGCTCCTTATCTTTGGCTTGTCTCTGAAGCTGGAGGAATTTTTTTAGATAAACAACAACAATCTTAATGAGCTGGACTGGGTGCTCAGCAACTCACTTCTCACGCATGGAGACTAAGAAAATATTCATTGAGTATTCTGTCCATGTTAATTTTTAATTTAAAACCTTAACCAAAGTACAATAGACTTCTGACATATAAATATTAAAAATTAAATTTCTTGAGTTCATTACCTGATAATTAGAGCTAAATAACATCTTAACTGAGAGACAAACCCCACGCAAAGCAAGTCAGTTCCATTTAAGATTCCATTAGAAAAGTGTTTGAGCTCGTATGTAATGGACCATAAAATTTAATTTGGAAATGATATTACCCAAATGATGAAATGATACCAGTCACAAAGGGACATGTAGTCAGCCCTCATCTTTTCATTTGATGTGATGCTCTTCTATTGATTGTGTAGAATTAGAAAGGAAATACTTAATTTTGCACTGAATAACACATGTAGGGTTTCTCTGACTTCCTTTTCTCTGGATCCCTTTAGTACTGAGAAGTCAGAATTGACCACTGTGGCTCCATGTAATTACAAAGATTTCCTTATCTTAGCCCTATTTGCTGAAGCCGCCCTAAAGAAAAAAAAAGGGGGGTCCTGTATTCCATTGGCTATCTCATATCTCATTTACATTGGTGGTAATCCCTATCCTATCTCAGCATTTAGGTAATGACTTCAGGATTAAATTGCATTTCTTGCCATTCTTTACTTTCAAGATCTCCACAACACATCAGAAAGGGCTCATTGAATAGGCCTGTCAGAGGTCTGGATAATGCAGCATTCTAGGGGAGGTCTCTGACTTAAGAGTGAAATTAGCTTTCCTTGTAATAGCTTTTCAATGTTGCAACACATTTCACAGTAGCAGAAATAGATACATAAGATAGAATCCCAAGTAGTGATTGGTGAGGCCCCCTGATCTAATTTGGAATGGATCTGAGTATAATTTCTTTTCAAAGCAAACTGAAAATACATTTTTTTCTTTCCAAGGCACTGTTATGCTTCCCAAGGATATCATCAGGAGCATGATGGAGCATAGAGGCCACACTGCCCCAACAGAGGGCCTTCCCCACTATCTGCAAATCCCCCCTACCCCCCTTCCCTTCCCCAAGTTACCTGCCAGGGGTGGGTCGACCCTTGATCAGGGAGAGGGAAGGAGGAGGCAGTGGCAAGAGGCAAAATGAGCCCATTCTGAACCAGGCATGAATTTTAGGAAGTATCTGGGTCCGATTTAGAATGAGCTCAAGGGGTTTTGCACTACAAAAAGATGGCTATTGTGAGCCTCCCACACCCTGAAAATGTCTGTATAACTAATCTGAAAGGCTATTTAAGACACACCCAAAGCCAGTTAGGCATGCCCAGAGCGGTGGGGAGCTGCTTCTTTTAACAGTGTGCCATAGAACGAACTGTTTTTCAATGTCCTTTCTACTTCATAAGCAGATTGCCATCCAGTATGGGCAGCTACTGTTTGAGAAACACAAGGCCGATGTCCCCTTGGGTGCATGGAACTGGATAGCATTTAATTATTTATTTGTTTTATCTGTAATGAGATTTTAATTTTACTTCCGCATTAAAGTTCATTTCCTATCCCATCTATTCCTAGGGTTTGGGGTGGGGAAGCCTGCTTTCCACTCTGCCTTACTATCTCTTCATACAAGCGAACATTATAGACAGGCCTGTGGCTCATGCTGGCTCAGCTTGTCTGAGTGTGGAAAGCTAAGCAAGGTCAGGCTTGGTTATTACTTAGATTGGAGACCCCTCCTCTAGTTTCCTGCACTGAGCAGGGGGTTGGACTTGATGGCCTTGTAGGCCCCTTCCAACTCTATGATCCTATGATGTTGATGTACTAGGGTAGAGGCGTGGAGCTTTCTGCTCTTTGTCAGGGTGGGAATTCCAGGGTGTTTGCAATTATAGCACATCCTTATTTCCATTAGCTCAATATGTTCTCTGCACAGTAAACCAACTAGTAGGTGTTTTATGCCTCTAAGTCAGCCTCTCAGCCTCCTGTGACTTTTAAAACAACAACAACAACAACAACCAAAGATGGTAAGCAGCCATATATTTCCCACACAGGCAGAAAAGCAGCTGGGGACAATTTTGAATGGAAACATAGACATAGATGGAGGGAAAGTGGTTGAGTTCCATTCCCTCCCCTACCACATCTCTGCAGTAATTCCCCTCTCTCAAAGCAGCTTTTTGTTTTAAAAACCAGTGCCAAGGCTACATGCATGTACCAAAATGCAATTTGCCTTTAAGAGTTGAAGTCCACCCTTGGAGATCTAGATTCAAGTGCTACCTTTGTTTGGCCTTGGGCAAGTGACTCCCTATATCTCAGTTCCTCATCTAAAAAGGGGGAATAGAGTGTGAACATGATAAAAGCTGCACTTTGTGAGTTAAAGGTACTATGTGCTGGAGGATATGGGAAGGAGTCGGTCCTATACTGGTTAGGCCAAAGCAGAGTTTTCCCCCTAATGCGCAGCCTGGTTATTGAAACTTGTTATCACTACATGGGTTGCTAAACCCTGCTAAATGGCTCTTGAAAGGAAATGGATTGTCCAAACAAGGTTTAAAACTAATAAAGACATTTATTAGTTTTACTTACAATTTGTTTATTCATATATACAGGATGCATATACTGTAGGTAGATTAGAGTCTTTGGTGTTAAGAGTTTGCTTCATTGGAGATCACTGGCTGGAAGCCAGCTCAAGCCATATGTCCATCAGGTTGGAGAGAGAGAGAGAGAGAGAGAGAGAGCTGGCCACAGAGAGGCCGGAAGTAGGAAGGAGGGGTTACAAAACATGCACCCTGGCCCCTGGGGATTGTTCAATTAACCCTTTCCTCCCACTCTAATTAGTAGTTACATTACCTCATTGTTAAGCAGGCAATATTACAATTTCCATCACTATGTGATTTCTGCATAGTAGCCAGAGGCAAAAGAACTAAACCTATAACCACATACTGGGCTCTATTTTGCCTTCTGTATTTCATCCAGTTTGATCCATGAAAAACAGAACAGAAATGGACTGATCCAATGTAGCATATGAAAGTGAAATATTTGGGGTAATTATTGTAATTAAATTATTTCCTCAGGGGGATAACATACAAAGAGGTATTTAGTATTAACATTAACTTGTAGACTTACGGTAATTAAACACAACCATGTGTTGTTACGATCACCATAAAGAAGCTTACATCAAAGTCTTTACTATGTCACTGACCTGTACTTAAATGGTAAGTTTTTTACACTGCTGCCCATCATTCAAGTTATGTGGTCTGCTGAGCAGCAGTCCTAGGGACCTCGGCCAACTACTTTTTATATGACATGATGGATGAAACTTTGTGGTTTCAGAGCTGTTTGCTCACAGCATAGCTACAAGCTGTAAGGGCAACTTCATGAATGAATTTGGCGCTCTCTTATGTCCTGTGTGGTGCTTTCTACTGTTCAGCGAATACCATGTTTACTTACAAAAGCAGGAAGCTTGAAGTCTTGCAAGTTGCTCCAGTAGTCATCTGGAGCCCACTGATAGGGTGAGAGGGTATGTGAGGCCCTGTCTCCCTGGCAAGCACATGCTTACATAGGTATGCACTTGGTGGGGCAGAAGACTTTCTGTGGCCC
Organism: Shinisaurus crocodilurus; assembly: GCA_021292165.1. Classification (NCBI taxonomy): domain Eukaryota; kingdom Metazoa; phylum Chordata; class Lepidosauria; order Squamata; family Shinisauridae; genus Shinisaurus; species Shinisaurus crocodilurus. The sequence goes on from CM037878.1 coordinate 140,754,688, forward strand.
TGGGCTTGGTGTGATGAAGTAGGAAGGGCCTCCTAGGTTGCAGATGGTTATGGGCAAGACTTGTCCAAGGACAGGGGCATAGCTATATGCCAGTGATGGCGAACCTTTTTGAGCCCGAGTGCCCAAACTGCAACACAAAACCAACGTATTTATTTCAAAGTGCCAACACTGCAATTAAACCTGAATACCGAGGTTTTAGTTTGAGAAAAACAACTCATACAGTTGTCCGAACTAATTAACATCTTTTGTCTTAAAAGAAAAACACAATAACAGAGCTTTCAATGATACAAACAGTTTTTTGTTGAAAAAAAATCAACTCAAAAAATTATTATAGTACTACATTGTACACATAGCCTGAAGGGAATTTATACAAACTTTTTAAATAATTAGGCACATGTATTTTTGGATAAGGGATTCTCAACTTGTAATGTGATTATATGCCAGACTGAAATTGTATGGGGCAAGCTTTACCCCGGGTCCTTTCCCTGCTTCTACAGGTGTCAGATTAGTAAAAGTAAAAGTCAACCTGTACTAGGATGAGCAAGATAAACAAGAAAACTAAATGTGCTTAACACATTGATTTTAAACACTTTATGTCTTGGACTGCAAACACTGCATTAGGTAAAAGTTTGCATTGGGCATGCTTTTGCACAATTAATGTGATTTTTGCTATTGCAGGCATGCTACTAATTTGTCAAACCTTGGCTCATACTCCGTTAGTTTGAGAGCAACACATGCAGCACTCAGGTCAACAGTTAGGGCTTTACATCCAAGCCATGCTCTGTGCATCATTCTTCAAAATCTTTTAAATGTGATAACAATGTAGAAAAGAATTCTGTAATAGGAATTCTAGAATAAAATCATTCTGTTCCACACTGTGAGAAAGAACAAGATCATTAGTGTTTTGCAGAAGGGGACAATCTTTTCGCGATCTGGTGACCAATAGCTCGAGTGCCCACAGAGAGGTCCCTGCGTGCCAGCTGTGGTACCCGTGCCATAGGTTCGCCATCACTGCTATATGCTCTGGAGCAGAGGGTTCAGGCCCCACTATCCCCTGGGGTTCCTCTTCTGTGGGTGTGGCTAGCAGCTGTTTTAGTGGCTGCCTCCCATGGTCCTCTCCATCCCTGGAATACTCAGAGCCCTCCTCTGAGTGTGGGTGGTGGTGGTGTTTTGTGGTCCTGGACCATAACACTCCTTCTTAGTGGCACCCTTCTCAGTTATGGCCAGATATGGATTTCCGGAGTATTTCCTATAGGTGCAGTAGATGGGTGTATTGGCTTCCCATGGTCACCTCTCAGACTTATAACTCTTCCAGTTGACCAGGTACTGCAGGCACGTTCTATAGGTCATGGAATCCAGGATACAGCAGTTCTCAACTTACTCTTGTCCTGCCAATTGTACTGGTGCTGGGGATCTTCATTGTTGGTACAAGTCAGTTTCTGGGGTGTATGGTACCAGTTGTAGCCAGTGCAAGACTGGATGGACCTTTGTGCTTGGATGCAGGTGGAAGTGGAATTCCACAGAATTTATCACTTGTGTCACTGGAAATGAACCTAAGTAGCAGTCGTCTAAGTTTCATTATGAATGAGCAGACCTGCAGGTATCTTGTGGAAATCCATACAAGGTCACCCACTTGCAAACATTTCCCTGGGTGCCATTTTTAAAAAATTAGCTTGGATTTTGTAGGCTTTTTAGTTTTGTCAAGAAGTCTCCAGAGACTGGTTTGCAGAAAAGCAATAAAGGAAAGAAAAAAAAGGTCTCTACTGCAGGCATCTTGTTATGAGAGCAGAGATTTGGGGAGTGCCTGGGATGAAATCCATAACTGAAAAAGAAGGATGCATACTGGGTAGTGGGTGAGGCATGCATTATATTGCTATATACAGATCCCAAAGTAGGCAACAAGGTAGCCCAATTGTCCTGTCGGTACATGGCATAGCAACACCATTTCCATTCACCATCTCTCCATTGGTTTGTGGGGTGTCTGCAAATGAAAGGTAGATGCCCACATTCTACACAGAGAATAGTTCCTTCTAGATCCTGGCATTGAAATAAAGTGATGTGATTGGCAAGGCCATTGAGTCTGAAAATGTGGTGGATGAATAGGGAGGCAATGTCTGAAATTTTGAGAGTCCCCACAGAAGGGGCAAAATGGGCCCTCTTGATGAGAGCACCTACCACTACTAAGATTCTGGAATAATGCTGAGATGGAGGGAATTTGTAATGAAGTCCAGTGTTCCAACGTCCCTCTGGCATCATAAGCAACAGGCCATCAGACCTTCCAGTATGGTACACAGATTACACGGATGTCTATACAGTGCCACCAAAAGGCTTGAGTCATCTGTTGCAATGTCTTGAAGAGACTGAAGCAGCCCACTGGACAGGAGGTATGACGGAGACACATTATTAGGGTGTGGGTCAGGATGGCTGGAACATACAAACAGGAATTCAAGTGAAGGAGTCCTTCTACAATGAAATCACTTTTTGGATTTCTTGGAGCTGAGTTAGACCATAGAGGTTGTCCCATTGTTGCTTGCCAATTACCTTCAGTAGGTCTGAGTCTGGCCTGGTTCCAGCAATGTTTTCCAGCTGCATTAGGTAGGTTGGGGACAGGTTTTCCTCCTGGTTCTGTAGTTTTTCAAGTTTCCTTAAGAGGGCATTAGTTTGATGGTTCTGGGTGCCTAGAATATAGGTTATCTTTGAGATGAACTGGACAAAGAAAAGGAACCATCATATCTGCCACTGATCGAGTTTCTTGGTAGACTGGAGATGTTCCAGGTTCTGATAATTGGTAAGGACATTGTTGCGATATTGTGGCTTTTCTAGATTATATCACCATCACCAAGTCTCGAAGTCTGCTTTTACTGTGTGCAGTTCTTTTGTATATATGGTGTAGTTCTGCAAAGTTCAGTTTCTGTGAAAAATATGTCCCTTGGCAACTGTGCTGTCCCCAGTGCCACACTGGAAGCATCTGCTTCAACAAGGAATAGCAGTTGAGGTTTGGGATACCTCAGCATAGTGTCAGTGGCAAACTAATATTTCATCTGGCTGAATGCCTTCTGGGTTACAGGCATCTACTGGATGCAGGTCTCCTTTTTTAAAAAGTCTGTCAAGGGTGTCACCAAGGACGAGCTTTGTAGTATCAATCTACAGCAGAGGTTGGCAAACCCAAGAAATTATTACAAGTCCTTCATTTCACTTCCTTGACTGCTGGGGAGAATCCCAATATAATGCAGCATTGACCTTGCAAGGATCCATCCAGATGCCGTGTCCCTGACATTTCACCAGTCAGGTTAAAAGTGATCCCACCCCCGTATAACTGCAGTCATTACCGCAAAGATGGATGAGGTGCTAGTCAGGGGTTTTGTAATAGAAGAAGGTGTTGTCCAGGTTAAAGATGCTATAACAGTGAATGATGTCACAGAACAGGGCTGTTCGCACAACACAACAGCCCACCATGAGTTACTTAATTCATGGTGATGTTGCAGCACATGCAGGGTGTGTTCAGCCTCCATTTTGAATAAGCAACTCCCACTCGGGGGTTGTCATGCCATGCAAATCTGATGAGCATGGGTTATGTGGTCTGTTTTAGGGTTCGCATGACACCCCACACTTGCCCAAGTGAGGGCTGAATATTCAACCTGATGCCCATGGGTGCCGCGAGTCGTTGTGGATTAAATAACCTGCAACGAGCCATGGCGTGTCGTCCAAACCTGGTCAACATGTCATTCATGAACTGCTGGAAGATGGTTGGTATGTTCTAGAGGCTAAATTCATCACTGCATATTCCAAGTGGCTGCACCAGGTCAGGAAGGCCATCCTCTATTAATTCCCCTCTCAGATGTGGACCAAGTTCTACATACCCTGGAGTTCCAGTTTGGTATGAATTGCAGTAGTCACTAGCTAAACAAATAATTCAGGAATGAGAGGTAGTGGATACTGATTGTGGGTAATAATTTTGCTTAACACCTCATAATCCTTACATAGTTGCAACTTCTGGCACTTCTTTTTGTTTTACTAAAAACCACAGGGGTTCCTGAATCCTGCTGGGGAGGTTGAGTGTTGTATGAATCTCTGTTTCAGATTATTATAATATTATTAAACAATTTTGTTTACAGACCTTAAGAGGACTTGTTCTGATGAAGTCACATATGACGAAACAGGCTTTACAATCCGGATTCCTGTATACACAGTCTGCTTATAGTAGTCTTATCTACTGTTACTACTTGCCTACTTTGTTTGTCATTCTTTTCATTATTGTCAGCCTTGTTTTGACTTTTGTTACTTGTTATTCATTATATTCTGAGTGTATTGCTAAAATGCTAGCCGCATACTCTGTTTATAGTAGTTTTACCTATTGTTACTTACCTGCCTACTTTGTTTGTTATTGTTTACTTTATTGTTAGCACTATTCATTAATTGTTTGTCTTTTGTTAATTGGCTCTGTTATTTTCATATTATATATTCTGGCATCTGCTTAAGGCATTCTGGTGTCTTCATTACAAGTTGTTACTACTACTTACAACATCTTATGTTGATTGTTACAACACGTTTTTTTATTGTTAGTATTTGATTACACTTTATATGTTTGTTTAATCTTTGTTATGGTAAGTCAACGTATATGACATTTCTTTCTGAGGGGCAACAGTGATATATTTTCTAGAATATACACTTTATTTCTGTGCAGTTGTGTGCTGGGTGCAGTTGTGTACTTGTGTGCTGGGAAGCCTTTGTGTGTGCGCTCACAAATTCAAACCCAGCAGCAAGAAATAATGTGAGCCATTTCACATGTTCAGATCACCTATATGTACTGAGAATGTCTTGTATTCTTTTTTCCCCTTTTTTTTTTACATTTGGCTGCGTTGCAGAGGTTGGTCATATGCAGCCTTGGGGCATAATTAGAAACCCTCCTCTTGTCACTGTCCAGAAAAGGATTGAAATTAATTCTTGTACTATGTGCTCTGTGCTCACCAGAGAAAGTTGACCCTATCTATTTACATACAGTATGGGGGCCTGCTATCACACTCAAAGCAGCAAACAGCTTTCCTTATCTCAAAATGGCCCTCATTTGTTATTTCTTGCTGAAAACACCCACCCCCATTATTTCCATGATTCCTTGTAATAATAGACCTTACCCTAATGAAACCTGCATTATGAGAAGGTTACAGTCCTGCCCCACAGACAATTAATTCTGTGCTCTCTTATTACTACATATGTAATTGTATAATTGATTTTAAAACTTACTTTGGTGACCCACAAAGCGTAAAGTATGTAGCTCATTAAAGGAAAGAAATGTAATTAATATATCTATTAAAAAGGTGTGGAGGGAATAGAAATTGACAATAGCAAGATCTGTTGCATATTTAAGCACAAATGTAAAAAAAACCAAAACCCAGTATGCTGTAGCATTACTCTCTTCCCCACTCCCCAGCATATAGTATAATTATATTGTTCAGCAATGGCTGCTAAATAGCTATGTCCAAGCAAAACACTGGTTTCTGAGAAATCCATATTTTGTTAATGTATTTTAGACCAACATGTAGGACATGGTATCAATTTTAGATTTTCCTATTCCATTCATCCCTTCTTCCCATCCATACAAAAAGTACATTTAAAAAGGAGGCAATATTCTACTTAGGTATGGGAGGAGCTGTGAGCACAGCGCAGGTAGAGACTAAGAGTTCCTTGGTGAGTAGAGGAAGGAAAGTGTGAGTAGCAAACAAAACATGGAAAGACAACATGTGGAAAGGAGCATCACAGACAAGGTGAAAGGAAAATATTTCATCTGACAGCCTAGGTATTGCTTCTTGTTTAGTAGCATGCATTGCTAATCGTGTTTACACTAGTATGACCCTTCTGCAGTAGACAGAAATTACATGACAGCCCTGCTTCTTACTTCATGTGTAGAGTCAACATTCAAAATCAGAACAGACGAAATACCAAAAGAAGGCAGTGCACAAATGAACAATTCCTGCCTACAGGGGCCAGCATGGCACCCTTAAATGCATACTTTTGTAAACCTGAGGAACTTGTCATGCCCCTGCCCATGGGCAAAGCGTTATAGCAGTATGTGAGGGGAGGGGGGAGTGTGAGAGGGGTGTGGAATGTTGAGATGTCTGCTGATTGGCTGAGAGAGTGAGAAGGGGGGGGTGAAGCCTGTGTTATATAAACAGTGGCTGGTGCTGTACAGAGTCTAGGGAGAGAGAGAAGAGTCTGAAGGGAGAGTCTGAAGAGGGGGTCTGAGGGAAGAGGGAGGAGAGAGAAAGAGAGAGGGGGGAGAGGGTTTTTTTGTGAGAGGGTTGAGGAGACTGAGAGAAGTCTGAAGAGAGAGAGTGAGAGAGGAGAGAGAGGGTTGTCAACATTTAGAATCTATTTACATGATCTATTCCTCTAACCTTGTTTGTAAAGGAAACTTGTTTCCTTTTAAAACTTAAAAGGAGTGGTCTGAGTTAGTTACCCTGAAGGGGTTGGTGGCAGCGGAGGAGATAAAGAGTGCTGATTTTTGAAGCGCTTACAGAGGTGGTGGGCTGGAAAAGGTGGAGGTCTGACAGGTGGTGATAGAATTGGGATTTGACCGTAAAGCTTCCGTTTCGAATCACAGTGGGGAGGCCTGACAGAGCTCAATCCAAGCATTAATATCTGGATGATTGAAAAACATATCATTTTGTAATAATACATGTATGTATAGACTGTAAAAGAAACACACAGAAAGAAAAAGTACTTGCAAACACAGAAGACAAAAACACTGCTCATAATTTAACTTAAAATATTTCTATCATTTGATCTCATGAGTAATTTTTAAATATAATTGATAATATCTGACCCCATATTGCTCCACTTGGCTTGGCTCTATAATATACCATAATGGTTTCCAGTATTCAAAAAGAACTTGCACCTAACCCTACCAGTCTATATTTGTTTAAATGCTGTAATTTTTTCCCATATATGCATTGTATGCCACTCCTTCCTCTACACAAGGATTCTCCTTGTTTTTCCAGATTTTGCCACAATCATTTTAGTAGCAATCAGCACAATACCGACAAAATCTCTGTACATCCTTCTATCACGAGGAATGTGTATGTAATGGAGCTAAACCCAAGCACGAATATTTAGGAAGCAGGGAAGGATGGTTGAAAAACACATTATGCATTTGCAAACTATGTTTTATGAACTTAGAAGGTGGTTTCCAAATAAGGAATGGTTCTTATTTGGATACAAAGATTGCTGGATACAAAGTCTGCTGCTGCTGCTGTTGTTGTTGTTGACTTTATATTGCTGCAAAGAATTAAGGCTACCAATCTGGACCCTGGGGGCAGAACTAAGGGAGCTGGGAGTTATCATTAGGATGACTAGCTAGAAGGGGAAATATATAGAATAGCCATATATTTGGCTATATATGGAAGAATAGCCACCAGGGATAGGGAATGTGTTGTTGGACTGCAACTCCCTTCAGCCTTCACCATTGGTTATGTTGGCTAGGCCTGATGGGAAATGCAGTCTAACATCTGGAGGGCCACATGTTCCCCACACCTGCTCTACACCTTTGGTGTGAGAAGGAATTTTATTCTGTGATGGCATTTTTCATCTGGTAATTCCATCACACTCTGATGCAACAGACAATAGAAGCGGGAACATTCTGGGAGGTAGGTGAGCTGTTTCTTACCATATGCTAGGCCCTTGTCCTGCATTGCTGCCTGCTGGGTGTTGGCCTGTTTGTTGCTCTTGCTGTCAGGAAAGCTGGCAACAGTGAAGAGCCTTCCGCAGGCTGACTGCTAACTTGAACCTGATAACTATGGGGAACGGTTGTATCTATCAGGCCTGATGTGGAGCAGGGGCATCATCCTGGAAGGGGGTGACACTAAAAGAGGGTTGCCCCATTGAGTGATCTGCTTCAGGGGGGATGCAAGGGCAAGAGAGCCACCTCTCTAATGCCGGGCCAATTTTCCTTTTAGTATTTTGTGGGGGATTGGTTTCCTTCCTAGTGCCTAATTATGTGCCTGGGGGAGAGGATATGGGGCCAAGTGGGGGGACCTGGGTGGCCAATCAGTGTACTGTAGTGATGGGTAGGGGGCGATATGGCTTTGGGAGTTAGCCAGGTAAGGGGAACAGGGCCCAGACAGTTAACAGTTGTACCATGCTCTGGAACCTCCTCCCACCCAGAGATTTGATGCTTGCCCTATCAGCCTGTTCTCAGGCGTCCAGATGCTGCTCTTAAATGCCAGATTGGTGCATAATGAGATCTCTCTCATTCATGTGGATGAGGCAGCCCATCTGACATCTATAACTGAGACATAGGTGGGTGAGAAGAGGAGCAAGTCTCCCCCAGTTGTGCCCACCGGGGTACTTGGTTCAGCATCAAGGTAGACTCGAGGCCCGGGTGTGGGGGTTGCCATAGTCTATAGGAATTCTCTCTCTCTCTCTCTCTCTCTCTCTCTCTCTCTCTCCAGGTTCCCTGTCCATGTGACTGGCTAGTCTGGAGTGTTTGCATCTTGTGTTGGGCCAGTGGGACAGACGGGGGCTTCTGCTGATGTACCTGCTGCCCAGCAGTCTCCCTGCCTGAGCTGACAGAGCTGGTCTCAGATGTGGTGCTGAGGTCTCCCAGACTGCTGGTTCTGGAGGACATGAACATTCAAGCTGAAGACACCTTGTCTGGAGCAGCTCAGGATTTCATGGCCTCCATGACAACCATGGGAGCTTCCCAACATGTCATCGACCCAATGCATGTAGACTTGGTTTTGTCAGCCAGCCATGGAGATAGTGATGTGAAAGACATTTTTTTTTAAAAAATAAAAAAGCACTTCCTTTGTCATGGTCAGAGGTTTAGGCTTATGGCAGCTTTCCCCCTCTGCAAGGGTGGAGGAGCTGTTAAGATGGTCCACTCCCAAGCTAATGGACCCGGATGCCTTCCAGAGGGCTTGGGGTGGGGGAGGGGTGTGTTCTGGCTGATATGGCTGGCTCTCCTGTCTAAGCCTTGCTCGATTTGTGGAATGCAGAAATGGCCCAGGCTGTTGACACTATTACTCCTGAGTGCCCTCTCCTGATTAGTCAAGCTTGTGCGGCTCCATGGTATACCTCAGATCTGAGAGCAATGAAACAGGCAGGAAGATGGCTTGAGCATAAACGGAAGAAAACTCCCAATGGATGCAAGCAAACACTGCTATGTGCCCATGTTCAAACTTATTCGGGGTCAGTGAAGGCAGCAAAGAAACAGTACCGGTACCTCTCTGCCTCTATTACATCCTCTGTATGTCACCCAGCAGAGCTTTCAGAGTTGTTTCGGGCTTACTGTATGCTGGCCCTGAGGAGGTTATGGAAGAATCAGATGCCTGCTGTGACAGACTTATGAGGCACTTCCAGGATAACATCTCTTGCATCTGCTGGGGCACAGGCTTCATTGTTCTAGCAGATGAATCAGGTGAGGTATCCAGAGGCTTGTCCAGTTTTGTTGGTTGAGTTTCAGTTGGTACAGTTTGAGGACATTGACAAGGCGCATGGACAGGTTCTGTACTGCATCCTTGTCCCTCGTAGCTTATTAAATCTGGCTGGGAGGGAACAGCTGGCTAGGCCAGGGAGGTGATTAATGGCTCCTTATGAGAGGGGTGGTCCCTGACTGCCAGAAAGAGGCGTCAGTGAGACCACTTCTGAAAAAAATCCTCTCTTAACAACTTTAGGCCATGGTATCCTTCTGGGGCGACTGAGTTGGGAGTGGGGGTACTGCATTGCAGTGGTTCTGTTCCCACTTGGCTGGATGGCTCCTGAAGGTGGTGCTTGGGGGATATTGCTCAGCCCGGTAGATTCTCCACTATGGGGTTCAGCAGGGGATGGTTTTCTCCCCCATGCTATTTAACATCTACATGAAACCATTGATGACATGCAGCTCTATTTCTCTTTTTCATCTTCATTGGGGGTGAGGCTTTGGATGTGCTAGATCAGTGCCTGGCTGCAACAATGGACTGGATGAGGGCTAGTAAACTGAAGCTCAATCCAGACAAGACTGAGATGCTGTCAGTGGGTGGTTCTTCTCACTGGATGGAGGGTGTTCAACCTGTTCTGGATGGAATTGCACTCCTACTGAAAGAACAGGTTCATAGCTGGAGGGTTCTCCTGGAGTCATCACTGACATTTGAGGTTTAGGTTGTCCCAGTGGTACAGAGCGCCTTTTAACAGCTTCAGCTGGTAGCCCAGCTACATCCCTATCTGGACAAGGATAACCTGACTTCAGTAGTCTATGCGTTGGTAACCTCCAGGTTAGATTACTGCAATGTGTTTTATGTGGGGTTGCCTTTGAAGATGGTTTGGCAACTGCAGCTTGTTCATAATGCAGTGGCCAGATTGATAGCAGGAACCAGAAGCTCTGAACATATAACACCTATTCTGGCCTGCTTGCACTGGCTGCCTGTATGTTTCCAAACCCAATTCAACATTTATACCCTGCCTTTCTTCAACAAGCAGCTAATGTTTTGTTTTTGTTTTTAAAAACAACAACCAGGCAACAATAATAAAGCAGTCATAAAACACTAAAATAGCGGAGACAAAAGATTATAAATAACCATCAAAGATAATTTAACCATGGCAATTACACCACTTCAAAAAGGGAGCAACCATTTAAAGCCACAAGGCCTCCCTAAAAGGAAGGTTTTGCCCATCTTACAGAAGGCCATTAGAGAAGGGGGGAAAGGCCTTCTTCATGGTCCAAACTAGGCTTATTTCTGGGGTTGCTGGAGGGCCTCTGATGATGATCCCTAGAAGTGGTCAGGTTCATGCAGTAGAAGGTGGTCCTTAAATACTTGAGCTTTAGGGATCATCACTGTGCCTCTTTCAGTGTCCTCTGAAGTAATTACTCAGCGACACATTCTGGCCTGAGTGCATTTATACAACTGTCATTTTCTATGAATGTACAACCTGGTCCTTTGAATGAATCCATATGTTCAGACAACAAAACTCCATTGTAGGGATTTCAAAACACTAGAATGCACAGACATACCCTACCACTAGTTGGTGGGCATATCATATTGAGCTGTGGGGAAAGTTGTGCAACTCCACACTAATCCTCAGAACATAAATACAAATGGACTATTCAAAGAAGGAAAGGGGGGAAATAATTTGCTTACAAACAACTAAGGGTGCCAGAAAGAAGAGCTCATGTCTATCCAACAAATGTGATTTTTTGTTCATTGGAATGAGATAATAGTTCTGACGTGTCTGTTATTTTTCCCCATCAAACATTTAAGGCACCAAGATTTCATTCATAACAAAAAGTAATCGTTGCACATGTTTTCGGTTTAGCCAAGTTAGTATTCAGAGAATTACTGATGATCAAAGAAGCATTTTAAATGGATATGCCCATATTGAATTGGATTTGTGAGATAAGTTAAGGAAAAGGCAGTTGTGTAATTTGCACACAAAGTGGTCAGAATTGATCTAAAACAAACCTTTAACTTTCTAACTGGTTTAAATGGGGGAAAGACCACTGGATAATTACATCATTTAGCTCATTGATTGTCTAAAAGTCAATTCTAATGATTTCAGAAATGGAGGGTATTGTGCTCTTCTCATTTTTAAGGAAAGGTTTTTGTTCAGCTCACAGTCATAAATGCTGAATTTTTAAAACAAGATAATATAGAAGGGCCAAGAAAAACAAAAGTTTCATTACAGCAAATAAGGCTTATTTCACAAAAGCAAAGCAAAGCAAAACCAAATCAATGGGACACAATTAAAGGAACCACTTATCTCCTCCTATAATGCAACAAAGTAAAAAAATGAATGAATTAATTAAAGGACTCCTTTGTATTTAAACTGAATGTGAAACTAACTGAATGGTTTCTGTCATTACTTAAAAATTTTTTTAAATTAAATTAATTAGCAGAATGAAATGAGAGCCAGTGTGGTATAATGGAGAAGATCTTGTAAATAAATTGGGAACACCAGAGTTAGAACCCCTGCTCAGCCTTGACAACTGGCCCTGGGCAAGTCACTCTCTCTCAGCCACCTCAATGGGTAGTTGTAAGGACAAAATGGGACAGCCCCCAGGGCTCCTGGGAGGGAGGGAGGGAGGGAGGGAGCGAGTGAGCAAGGAAATATTTGGCTTGTACTAGCTGAGTTATCCAAAGAGTTTTGGATGCTTTCAGAATAACCTGCTTCCGTGTGTCCCACCCAACATACCAACTCCACATCACCATCAGGGTGGGTTGATATAAATCAGTGCATTTTCTGATTAAAAGTGTGTGCTAATTCAGAGCTGGCCCACCCTGGCAGATGTGAGGTCATGCCATTCTTAAACATGGAAAATGTCTCCAGTTCCCATGACTAACTTAGATGGTGACCCAACTCACAACTTCCCAAGATCCACTGCTTAATCCAAAACCATTACTCGTGAATCACTGCTCTAATCCTTACTTTAGGTCTGTAACCCTTTAAATGCTTACCTGGGAGTAAGACCCATGAACTCAAGTAGACATTCATAGGATTGCACTGCACATATCTTACAGTCAGGTTTCCTTCTCTTCCCCTGAATCTAGCCACTCTCCTTCAAAAGTCTAGGTTGATATTCATAATTTCATATTTGTGTAGTCTTTATTTTTGACCCTATGGCCTCTCATTTTCATCATGTGCCATCACACAATGAACTCATTTATGGGAGCAAAATTTACTCATGATGAATTTAAGCATGACAATGAAACCTATTTCATTGTTTGTTTCCCATTTTACCTCACCTTTTTCACCAAAATGTCCTGCTGATGCTAAATATTCCATTTCACATCTTTTACCTCTATGGAAATAAACAACAACAAAAAGAGGGGCAAAGGAGCTCCCCCCAAAAGATAAATGGTGAAAGTAGCAGTACAGGAAGGTCATGCTGCTGAAAAGGTATTACCCTATTATGCTTAGTAACAAATGAAGTCTCTAGAAACCCTACATTTTTCATCTTATCGACTTGGAAATACATGGATATTCATAGCTGTTACACCTAACATTGTAGAGAAGAGAAAAGATATATATTTGCTTTGAAATTCATCAGATAACACCAGTAAATCACATGTCAAAATCTCTTTTTAAAAAGTGAGGCTTTCAAGACCAGCTTCTTTTGCTTATGCTAACCTGCATAAAACAAAATAGATGAAATAAACATCGCTGCTCAATCACTGAGACAAAATACCACCACGAAAGATTGTTTGTTTTAAAAAATATGATTGTTGTGACTTGAAAATGCATTTTTAGCAGCAATTTTATTATAAAGTGCCCTATCAAAGAACATTTTAAAAATTATAGCTAACAGCATACATTGCTCAGGGATTAGGGAAGTTATTCACATATCAGGAACTGCTAGACAGAATTTAGTCAACAACAACAAAAGAAGAAGTTGGCTAACTGGCAGGGATGTTGAAGAGTCCTTGGTTTCGAGTCACGAGTCGAGTCACGAGTCTTTGGACCCGAGTCTCGAGTCCGAGTCCGAGTCCTTGGTCCAAAATGGTGACTCATGAGTCACGAGTCACAAGTCACTCCCAAAGCTGACTCCACGAGTCCCTATTAAAATCAATGGGGGGGGGGGGTTCCCGAACAAAATAAGGCTACTTCAGATGTGTGGCTTAAATAAATTCTAGGCACAAGTGTGCCTTTTTATTTCAAAACTCTGCCACTGATTTTGGCAAGAACAGACCAGGCAGACAAACCCAAAATAACCAGGCAGGCAGAGGAGGCTGGGAACCCCAAACAGGCAGGCAGAGGCAGCCAAACCCAAAATGTCTGAACAGTTGCATTTTAGGAAAATGATTTTAAAAAATAAACTTGCTGTACTTCCTAAAACTTATCCATGTTGCATTTGAGGAACATGATTTTTTCTAAATGTTTGCCCCCCATTCTGGAACAGTGAGGTCTCATCACAATTTCACCCTCACTCTTCGCCGGCGATCGCACTCCTCTCCACTCCTTCTGGCACAGCCCAGGGATGTTGAAGAGTCCTTGGTCTCGAGTCCTGAGTCGAGTCTCGAGTCCCATTAAAAATATTGGGACTCGAGTCCAAGTCGAGTCAGAGGAGGGACTCAGTCCGACTCACGAGTCGAGTCCTGGAGTCCAAGTCCCCATCCCTGCTAACTGGTGGAGAAAGGGATGTAGGAAGATCAGCTCAGGATCATTTAGTGAGCGAAGAAGAGCAAACTTGTTAACAAATACATTGGTGTGTTCATATCGGTTGACATTGACAACCTGTACATTTAGGCCCAAAATTGTGTTAGGTTGGTAGTTCTGAATCTTCAGAAACAAAGAATGTGACACCAGTTCATTTTCTAGAATGGCACATCATGTTGGAGCAGGGGTGGGCAACTTGTGGTCCAGCAGATGCCATGGCCTACAACTCCCATCATTCCTCAGCATTGGCTATGCTGGCTAGAGCTGATGGAAGTCATAGACTGAAACATATGGAGGGCTACAAGTTGCCCACCCCTATAACTAGTTTATTTGTCTGGCCATTGTTGGAAACAGGATGCTGGACTATGTGGACCTTTGGTCTTATGCAGAAGGGCTTTTCCTATGTACTTAGTCATTTCTTCTCCCCAGGGATAATTTTTTTTTGGGGGGGGGGTCTATTCTTCACTCTCTTGAAAGTCCACTTCCCAAGTTTCTTCTTTGTGATGTAGATATGCCCTCAGTTGTTTAGATTATTTTTCCAAGTTGTTGCAAACATGAAGACTGGGTTTTATAACAGCAACATGCGTAGTAGTGAGAGTGTTGGACTGGGACTCAGGAGACCTGGATTCTAGTCCCCACTCAGCCATGAAGATCACTGGGTGACTTTGGGCCTGTCACTGACTCTCAGCCTAACCTACCTCACAGGGTTGTTGTGAGGATAAAAATGGAGAGGAGCAGGAGGATTATGTCAGCCACCTTGGGTTCCTTGCAGGAAAAAAGACGGCATATAAATATAATAAATAAATAAATAATAAATAAATAAAACAACAACAACAAATGAACACACTGGACAAGAAATGTCTGGTCTTTCTTTGTACGCCATATCCTCCAGATACATGTATGTAGCTCTCTCTTGAAACTTGACACCTTTGTATTCAACTTGGCACTTTGCACAGCACTCCAAATAAGACCCATCCAATGTTATTATTTAAAACTGCACTATTGTCTTCCTTCCATAGCTTGCATATTGTATTTTATTTATTATATTTCTATACCATCCAATAGCCAAACCTCTCTGCTTAAGTAATCCAAAATGAAACACACATTACCCAACCAGTGTTCTTCTCCCCCCCCCCCCCGCTACAGTTGCCAAAGTAGTCCTCCTGTATTCAGATATTTTCCCCACAGAGCAGGTCCGACAATTCTGCTCCCACAATCCAGCCCATTGTGCAGTGGGGTGTGATGGGGATACCATATCTTGTGCAGTTTGGATCTCTTTCACATATTCCTCTCCCCATGCCCCCCTGCCACCGACACACACACAGTCTCAGAAAGTCTGGGAGGGGGAAAAGGGGAAGGATAGATGGATTGTGCCCGCATCATGCATACCTCACCCTGCGGTGTTTCCAGCATTCATGTATTTTAAAATACAGAATTTAAAAATTATTTAAATTGTGAAGGACTGCCAACCAGTCCTTTCTTCAAGATGAGAGATCAAAGGTGCAAAACTGCCAGCCTTAGCTCTGCCGTCTTGACACTGATTCTCTCAGGGCCTTGCCCTTAGTCTATACACTGGATTTAGCACTGAACCACAGAGGAACCACACACACGCATGTGGGGTAAAACCAGGAAAGTTTATTTAAGGTAAACAGATTACAACAAAAGGTGGGGAAAGAGGGAAGGGGAAAGAGGTGGGGAGACACTTTGGTATACACAAGTAGAGCTACAAAACAACAAAACCAGTCCCTTACTATATAAATACCCAGGCACTTACTCCTTGCCTGGGGGTTGGTTTTCTTTAGGGCTTGCCTCAGCAAAAAGCCCTACTCGGCGCTCCTTCACGTCCAGACAACAACAACTCAAACCAGAAGCCACAGCTGGCAGTATAGATTCTCCCCCCACCCCTCCTTTCAGTAGCCCAGCTGTCTTTGGCCAATCAGGATGAACTTCATCTGGGCTAGGCAGGGGAGAGGGGTGGCTCCTGATCTTGATTAGAGGGCTTGGGAACATTTGCATGCAAATACTTCTGGCACAGGGACATCAAAGACGTGGGAGACTCTGAGGCGACATTTGCATGGGTTTCCCAGCCTTACACTTGTTTACACGTGTGGTGTGGAGGTGTGTGTGTGTGTGTGTGTGTTGGAGGAGGGTCGGCTTTTCTTCACATAAATAAGAAAAATGGCTGGTGTAGTGTGGCAGGGTGTGTGTGCACTGAGTAACCATGAAGTCCCCGGCTCTTAAGTGGCAAGGCCACTGTTCCACTCACACTCCAAACTGGCAACCTTTCCTGTTGCTCCAGACCCTTGATCCTTTTAGTTGCCCTTCTCTGCACTTTTTCCAACTCTACAATGTCCTTTTTTAGGTGCGGTGACCAGAACTGTACACAGTATTCTAAGTGTGGTTGCACCATCGATTTGTATACGGGCAGTATGATCTTGGCAGTTTTATCTTTGATTCCTTTCCTAATTACGCCCAGCATGGAATTTGGCTTTGTCACAGCCACCGCACACTGGGTCTATATTTTCATCAAGCTGTCCACCATAACCCCAAGATCTCTTTTGTGGTCACTCACTGTTAGCTCAGATCCCATCAATTTATACTTGAAGTTGAGATTTTTGCCCCATCATGCATCACTTTACACTTGCTTACACTGAACTGTATTTGCCATTTTGATGCCCATTCTCTCAGTTGGGAGGGGTCCTTTTGGAGCTCTTTGCAATCCAATTTTGTCTTAACCACCCTAAATAATTTGGTGGTTTGGCAATTTTGATGGTGCCCAGTCTATTACTTACTTGTGAATACCGATTCCTAGAGATATATCGCATATGATCAATCTAAATTTGAATAAGCTGATTAATTAGATATCACAGGACATAGACAGATGGGCAGCTTTAAAATTAAGCTTATGGGGTAAAGTTAATGCATTGAAAATGAATATCATACCTAGGACTGTTTATGTGTTACACAGGATTCCTTTGTAAATATGTACTGGCAAATATTTTCAAAAATTTAACTCTGTGTTCTGTAAATTGGGGGGGGGATTCCTCTCCATCATGAATATATTTGAGAAGGATGCAACTTTCTATTAAGGAAGGTGGATTTGGCTTTCCAGGTCTTGTATTATATCATCGGGCCTATTTGCTGACCTGTACTAAATTTTGGTCTTTTCCGCTTAGATTAGATTTCACACCATGGTCAGTTTTGGAATCCTCTTGTCTGAACCCTCTGTTCAAGTTGATGGCATTAGGCTCCCAGCATATTAAAACAGACAGGGTTCCTCCTACTGATAGGGCAGCTTGAGACATGTGGCAGACAGTATTGCATCAATTACAGTTTGACCCATTTTTGCATGCTACATTGACTTAATGGCAAAATCCAGAGTTAAAAATTGGTGGAAAAAAATGTTTTTCTGGTGGACTTGGACAGATAAGTTGATTTTTACTTTGGATCAATTAGTGGGGGAAGATGATGAGTTTCTGTCATTTTCTGATATGTGTGCCAAATATGATTTTCCTGTGGCGGCTGAGTGACAATACTTACAACTGCAACATTTGCTAGAATCCAGGTTTGGCCCGGCAGCATTTACAGCCTCACAGTCTCCAGTGTTATTGGAAATACTTATTGAGGCTAAAATGTGATACATTGGGTCTAATGGAGGAATGGAATAGAGAATTGGAATATCCTATTTGGTCCAAGCAGTGGATTGCCACTTTAGAGTCAATATCTTATGTTTCAGTGGACCTCAGATTATGTCTTATTCAACAAAAACATGTATTTCGTGTTTATTGGATGCCACAACATCTCGCCACTGGATCAGTTTCGGTTGCTGAGTACTGAGGACGTGGACAAGCTGCTTGGTTGAGAGAAGAGGACTACTTGCCCTATTGATCCCTGTCCTTCCTGGTTGGTTGTCCAAGGAGGAGATGCAGTCGGACTACAACTACAACGTATTGTTAATGCATCTCTCCAGGGAGGGAATTTTCCATCCTGTTTGAAAGAAGCGGTGGTACGGCCGCTTCTAAAAAAAGCCCTCCCTGGATCCCTTGGACCTTAACAATTACAGACAGTGTCGAATCTCCAATTCTTGGGCAAGGTGATCGAGAGGGCGGTTGCCTTCCAACTCCAAGCAGTTTTAGATGACACCGATTTTCTAGACCCATTTCAAACTGGCTTCAGAGCAGGATACGGAGTTGAGACTGCTATAGTAGCCTTAGCAGATGATCTACGCCTGAGTACTGACAGGAGGAGTGTGTCCCTGTTGGTGCTTTTGGACCTCTCAGTGGCTTTCGATACCATCGACCATGGTATCCTTCTGGAACGCCTGAGGGTACTGGGAATCGGGGGCACTGTGCTTCTGTGGTTCCAGTCCTACCTCTCGGGTAGGTTCCAGATGGTGAGGCTTGGGAATAGCTGCTCGTCAGCTTTCCCAATGCTATTTAATATCTACATGAAACCGCTGGGAAAGATCATCCAGGGGCATGGGGTGGGGTGCTATCAGTATGCTGATGACACCCAAATATATTTCTCTATGCCTTCAGCAACAGTGTCAGCTAAGGACAGTGTGTCTCCTCTGAATGAATGCCTGGAGGCAGTAATGGGCTGGATGAGGAAAAATAAACTGAAACTGAATCCAGACAAGATGGAGGTGCTTGCTGTCAAAGGCCACAACCTGGGTTTGGAGGATGGAGGTATGTCAACCAGTTCTGGATGGGGTTACACTCCCCCTGAAAGACTGTGTTCACAGCTTGGGGCTGCTTCTGGATCCGTTGCTCCAAATGACATCCCAGATAGATGCGACGGCTAGGAGTGCCTATTATCAGCTTCGGCTGATACGCCAGCTGCACCCCTTCCTAGAGTTGGAGGACCTAAAGACAGTAGTGCACATGCTGGTAACTTCGAGGCTCGACTTCTGCAATGCACTGTACATAGGGCTACCTTTATACCTAATCTGGAAACTTCAACTAGTGCAAAATATGGCAGCCAGATTCGTTACTGCCACCTGGTACACCTAGGGGTGCCCACATCACACCAGTTTTAAAAGCACTCCACTGGCTGCCAATCAGTTTCCGGGCGGAGTATAAAGTGTTGGTTATTACCTTTAAAGCCCTACATGGTTTGGGTCCAGGCTACCTACGGGATCATCTTCTCCTGTACAATCCGCCCCGCACACTCAGGTCTTCTGGGAAGAATTTACCGTATTTTTCGCACCATAAGACGCACTTCCCCCCCCCAAAAAAAGAGGGGGAAATGTCTGTGCGTCTTACGGAGCGAATGCTAAAAAAAACCCCAATAATTTATTTTTTCCTACCTTCTTCTGCACGCCTCCAACTGGCCCAGCGTAAGAGCGGAGGGCTCCTGGGCGGAGCGGGGCAAGGTCACCAGCCACAAACTTTACCGTGGCGGTGGGGGGCCCCCCCGCAGCAGGGACGTGAGCGGGCAGGCGCAGGGCCAGCTCTGCTCCGCATGGCTCCTGCGCGGAGCGGGACAAGGCCACCCGCTCCCCCCAAAACTTTGCTGCGGTGGTGGCGGCAGCAGCGGCGCCCCCCCATGGCAGCAGGGACGCGAGCTGCGCGGAGCGGGACAAGGCCGCCTGCTCCCCCAAAAACTTTGCTGCGGTGGTGGCGGCAGCAGCGGCGCCCCCCCCCATGGCAGCAGGGACGCGAGCTGCGCGGAGCGGGACAAGGCCGCCTGCTCCCCCAAAAACTTTGCTGTGGTGGTGGCGGCAGCAGCGGCGCCCCCCCATGGCAGCAGGGACGCAAGCTGCGCGGAGCGGGACAAGGCCGCCTGCTCCCCCCAAAACTTTGCTGCGGCGCGGAAGCGGCGCCCCCCCCAGCCCGGCAGCAGGGACGCGAGTGGGCGGGCGCAGGGCCAGCTTTGCTGCGGCGACTTCTGGAGCCCACCGCCCCTGCCCCGCCCGTTGGCGAAAGAGCGGAGGCCTCCTGGGTAGAGCAGCGCAAGCCCCCGCCTCCCCGCTGATTCCCCCGCTTACCAGCTGATTCCCGGCCGCTTGATTCCCGCCAGCAGCAACGCCACGCCTGGCCAGCCGCGCTCTCATTGGAGGCGCCGCGGCCGAGGGACGGAGGGGGGGCAGCCAGCAGACAATGCTGCCGCCGCCGCCAACACTGAAATCTTGTGGCAGCGGGCAGCAGGCTATGTGTGGGGGAGTCGGATTTCTTCATAAAACCTACGTAGGTATTATTACCCTACTGCTTTAAAATGATCCTGGAATTAAGAATATCCTATCCATTATTGGGAGGGGAACTGTGAGTTGTACCATTTTGGATATCCTGCCTTTTTTCCTGCAAGGAGCTCAAGGCGGCTGGTACTGGTAATCCTAATCTTCCTCTCCATTGTATCCTCACAACAACCCTGTGAGGTAGTAACATTATAAACATTTTATAAACAAATACAGTACTAAATTAAAGAAATTGCTTAGCCACTACACCAGTGCTCAGTGTAAAGCTGGCAAATGCATTCAGGCACCTTTATTTTTTTATATCTCTTCCATAATTGAGGTGGTAACAATAACAATCTCATAACAATGAAGGACACATTACTGATAGTTCCTTCATTAACTGTAGTATTTTCTTGCAGAAAAATACCACCGAATATTTTTTTTTCTTGTTTTCTTCCTCCAAAACCTACGTAAGTGCATCTTATATTTTTTTCCTTGTTTTCTTCCTCCAAAAACTAAGTGCGTCTTATGGTCCGGGGCGTCTTATGGAGCGAAAAATACGGTACTTCAGTCAGCCAAAACTAGGCTGACAGGTATTACCCAGAGGACCTTTTCTTCTGCTGCTCCCAGATTATGGAATGGCCTGCCAGAGGAGATTCGTCAACTTACCAGTATCTTGGAATTTAAAAAAGCCATAAAGACTGATCTCTTCCTGCAGGCCTAGCTGGCGGAATTTTAGGATGATTTTAAGATGTTTTTAAGATTTTAAGATGTTTTATAATGTTTTTAAGTTGTTTTAAGATGTTTTAATGTGTTGTGTTTTGATTAGGTTATGTATTTTATATTTTTGTTGTTCCCCACCTCGATCTAGACGGAGAGGCGGGTAAGAAATAATAATAATATTTATTTATTTATTTATTATTATATTTATTATATTTATACCCCGCCTTTTTTCCTGCAAGGAACCCAAGGCGGCTTACATAATCCTCCTCCTCTCCACTTTATCCTTACAACAACCCTGTGAGGTAGGTTAGGTGGTTGTTGTTGTGGTTGTTGTTGTTGTTGTTGTTGTTGCTGTTGTTGTTATTATTATTATTATTATTATTATTATTATTATTATTATTGCTTCTTTTAATCATATGTTTTGGCAATGTCCGGTAGTTGCCTCATTTTGGGTGGAAGTTATAATATGGATTAACTTTGTATTAGAACACTCTTTGATATTTTCTGATGTACATGTTCTCTTTAATTATCTATCTTTAAGTTTCTTGGAACTTAAAGCTTGGTCAACGTAAATGGATTTTCTTATTTATTTATTTATTTATTTATTATTTGCATTTATTTATTGCCCATCTGGCCGGCAAACCGGCCACCCTGGGCGATGTACAGAAAATAAAACAGAATAAAATACATTAAAACATTTTTCTCCATTAAAATACATTAAAACAGTATAAAATTTTAAAATCTTAGCCCACCCCATATTCCTGCCTGAATAACCAAGTTTTTAATGAGCGGCGGAAGCTCAGCAGAGAGGGGGCATGGCAGAGGTCACTTGGGAGAGAGTTCCATAGTACGGGGGCTGCCACAGAGAAGGCCCTCTTCCTCGTCCCGACCAGTCTAGCTGCTCTGGCTGAAGGGACAAGGAGAAGGCCGTCTGTGGCAGATCTTGTTGAGCGGCCCACTTGGTGTTGCTGGAGACACTCCTTGAGATAGACTGGACCGGAGCCGTATAGGGTTTTAAAGGTCAAAGCCAACACCTTGAATTCAGCTCGGCAAGCAACTGGTAGCCAGTGTAGCTCCTTGAGCACTGGCGTGATGTGATCCCGCCGGCGGGTGCCTTTAACCAGGCGAGCCGCCGCGTTCTGTACCAGCTGTAGCTTCCGAACCTTCTTCAAGGGTAACCCCACGTAGAGCGCATTACAGTAGTCTAGGCAGGAGGAGACCAAGGCATGAACCACTGAAGGGAGCAGATGATTAGGAAGGTAGGGGTGCAGCTGCCATATCAGATGGAGTTGATACAGCGCTGCCCGGCTCACAGCTGCCACCTGAGCCTCCATGGACAGCTGGGAGTCTAGAAGGACTCCCAAGCTGCGGACCTGGTCCTTCAGGGGTAGATGTACCCCATTCAGCACCAGGTCAACATCCCCTAACCTCCCCTTGTCCCCCACCAGAAGTACCTCGGTCTTGTCGGGGTTCAGCTTCAGCATGTTCCTTCCCATCCAGCCACCCACTGACTCCAGGCACTTGGACAGGGTCTCAACGGCCAACCTTGGTGAGGATTTAAAAGAGAGGTAGAGCTGCATTTTCTGTGTCCTTTTGACACCTAAAAGACTGATACAACACTGGAAAGATAAACGCTCACCTCCTATAACAGAATGGATTGAAGACTTAACAACGCTTTCAATATTTGAGCAGATGACATACAGACGTCACTCTCAAATGGACATATATATGGACATGTGGTCTGCCTTTGTCAAAGCTTATGTATAATTGATATATTTGGATTTATGCTGCAATTTGGATATTTACATAACAGTAATTGTTAATTTCAGGGGGTTTTCTTGTTTCTGTTCTTTTGTTTGTTTGTTTTATTTTGTTTTGGTGAAATTCACAATAAAAAATAAATGGGAAAAAATTGAACCATATTTGCCATTTTGATGCCCATTCTCCCAGTTTGGAGAGGTCCTTTTGGAGCTCCTCGCAATCCCTTTTTGTTTTAACCACCCTAAATAATTTGTTGTCAGCAAACTTGGCCACTTTTGCTCACTCCTAATTCCAGATCATTTATGAGTGGGTTGAAAAGCATTGGTCCCAATACAGATCCCTGTGGGACCCCACTGTTTACATTCCCTCCATTGGGAGCATTTACCATTTATTCCTACTCTCTTCTGTTCTTTAACCAGTTACTGATCCATAAGAGCACCTCTCCTTTTATTCCATGATTGCTAAGTTTGCTCAGACAGATTTTGTGAGGGACTTTGTCAAAAGCCTTTTGGAAGTCCAAGTAAACAATGTCTACCAGGTCACCCCTGTCTACATCCTTACTTTTGCAGAAGCCATGTTGATTCTTTTTCAGCAGGGCTTGTTGTCCTTCTATATGCTTACTAATTTTATCTTTAATAATTTTATCTTCATGGAAACCACTTAGGGATTTTAAAAAAAATACTTAGAGGTATATAAATAGTACAAATAAATAAATACATGATTTCAACCAATTTACCTGGAACAGACATTAAGCTAACTGGCCTGTAATTTCCCGGTTCCCCCCTGGATCCCTTTTTAAAAAATGGTGTTACATTGGTGATTCTCCAGTCCTCTGGTACAGAGGCTGGTCTTAGGAACATGTTACATATTTTTGTTAGAAGATCAGCAATGTCATATTTCAGTTATTTAGGGGCCAATCCTATGGTGCTCCAACCTTGTGGGGGGGGGGCATAGGACAAGTCAGACTCCCCATTCTGACCTTAGAAATGTCTTCGAAGGTTGCAGTAGGGAGTCCCAGCATGGAGTGCCCTCCCCACACCTCCCAGCCAGCACGGTTCTTTCTGTGCCAGCAGGGAACCAAAGACGGAAGACTGTCTTTGGTTCCGGTGTGGGGGTGTTCCGGGGGAGGGGAGGAGCAACGCACCACTGGCTTCTGAGGAATACAGGTGGTATCTCAGCTTCTCTTCCTTGCGAGGAGAGGTAAAACTTTAGACAGCCAAAATCAGCTATCTAAATGTTTTTGAGGGCGAGGGGAGCACGATAGCAATCCTATCTGCTACACTCCTCCTGCACTCAATTGGATGCCCGTAATGCTCTAGGTTTGGCAGGTTACGGGCACCCACATGGGATGGGGCTGTTAAGAACTCTACGATGGATACCATCTGGGCCTGGTGATTTATTAACTTTCAATTTGTCAATAAGGTTGAGAACTTCATCTTTTGTCACCACCATTTGCCTCAGTTCTTTGACTCCCTTCCTGAAAACATCAGTTCAGGCACAGGTATTGGTTCTATATCTTCTGAAGTGAAGACAGATGAAAAGAATTCATTCAGCTTCTCCACAATCTCCTTATCCTCCTTTAACTCCATTGTTGTCAAACGGTCCAACTTCCTTGCTAGCTGGTCTTCTGTCACTGATATATTTAAAGAATTCTTTATTGTTGGCCTTGATGTTGTTAGTGTTATGCTCCTCAAAATGGTTTTTTGCATCTCTTATTGTCTTCTTGCGTCTGCTTTGTGTAAGCTTGTGCTCTCTTTTGTTTTCCTCATTTGGGCAAGACTTCCATTTTCTGAAGGAAGCCTTCTTTTCTCTAATAGCTTCCTTGACTCTGCTCGGTAGCCGTTCTGATGACCTCTTGGACTTGGTGCTACCTTTCCTAACCAGTGGTATACATTCTAGCTGAGCTTCTATTATTGTGGATTTGAGTAACCTCCAAGCATTTTGAAGGGATTTAAACCTCTTGACTCCCCCTTTCATCTTCTTTTTTACCAGGTCTCTCATTTCAGAGAAGTTCCCTCTTTTGAAGTCAAATCTGACTGTGTTGGACTTCCTTGGCAATTTTTCACTTAAATATATATTCAATCTGATAGCACTGTGGTCACTGTTTCCAACTGGTTCAACAACATTTACATCTCATCCTATGTCCTAGGCAAACAAACACCATTTAGGATTAAAGCCAGGGTTGCCTCCCCTCTGCTCAGTTCCATGACCAACTGTTCTAGGGCACAGTCATTTAGGGCATCGAGAAATTTAACCCCTTTGTCATGACTGGAACATACATTTATCCAGTCAATGTGGAGGTAATTGAGGTCACCCATCATTACAACACTTGCTCGTTTGGAGGCCTCCCTGGTTTCATTTTCCATCTCAAGATCACCTTGAACGTTCTGGTCTGGGTTACGATAGCATGCTCCTAGTACTAAATTAGTTTTGGAGCCTGGTATTGTCACCCACAGGACTTATGTGGAAGAGTCTGCCCCTTTCGGGTTTTCTAGTCTGCTCTTTGACATACAGAGCAACACCTCCTCCAGTATAGCCTTCCCAGTCTGTCCTAATATAGAGTTTATATCCAGAGATGACCATATCCTACTGGTTCATTCCACCAGGTTTCCATAATGACTACTATATCTAGGTTCCCCTTTAAAACCAGGCACCCCAACTCTACCATCTTGGCTCAGAGGCTTCTAGCATTTTCATAGAAACACCTATACTGTGTCTCTCCCCAAATGTCTCTGGCATGTGCGTCTTCTGTTATGGCACTTTGGCCTCTTTGTCTTGCTATCATGTTTCACCATATGTTCATGGTCTATTTCTTCCTCTTCTAAATTTGGGCAATCAGAAATATTTTCAGCTTCATCCCCTAGGGATGATTCAACCTGAACTGGATGCTTCCCAGCTCCTGTCAGCTTTCCCCCAGGGTTCAGTTTAAAAGCTGCTCTTCCATCTTTTTTGTGTTTAGCACCAGCAGTCTGGTTCCATTTTGGTTCAAGTGGAGCCCAACCCTCTTGTAAGGGCCTGGCTTGTCCCAGAATGTTCCCCAGTGCCTAGCAAATCTGAACCCCTCCTCCCTACACCACCGTCTCATCCACACGCATTGAGACTCTTCAGCTTCGCCTGTCTAGCTGGCCCTGCACATGGAACAGGTAGCATAAAATAAATAAAAAAGCCACCTTGGTGGTTCTGGATTTCAGCCTCCTACGTAGCAACCTAAACTTGGCTTCCAGGACCTCTTGACTACATTTCCCCACAGCATAGGTACCAACATGGATCACAACCACTGACTTCACCCCAACATTGTCTACAAAGCTATCTAGACAGCACCTGATACCTGCAACCTTTGCGTGAGGCAGGCAATTTACCATGCAGTCTACACGCCCATCACAAACCCAGCTCTCTATGTGTCTAATGGTCAAATCTCCCACTGCCACAAGCCCCCTCACCCCACCCCTCAGAGGCACATCCTTGGCATGAGAGGATATTTGCTTGTCTTCCAAGGAATTGGTCCCTTCTAAGGGATCATTTTCCTCTTCCTTGGAATGATGCCCTCCTCCTTGAGACCCACAGTCTCCGCGACAGCAGAGCTGTCACCCAGACACTGGGACACTGCTATTAGGTCCCAAAAGGTCTCATCCGCCAACCTCTCTGCCTTTCTTAGCTTCTCTAGGTCAGCAACCTTGACTTCAAGGGAATGAACTTGTTCCCTGAGAGCCAGGAGCTCATTACACTGAGCAAACACCCACGACACCTGTCCAGCTGGCAGATAGTCATACATGTGGCACTCAGTGCAATACACTGGATAGCCCCCTCACCCTTGCTGGCTTTCTACCTTCATAACTTTTTATTATTATCTTTACTATTATTGCATTTGTTTACCTGGAAAACTAAGTTGCTTACTAGGAGAAGGTGGGAAATTTATGTATAGCTATTATGTATTTGTACTTATAGTTATTTATTGACAGTTACCGGTACTTACAATGAGAAGGGAGGGAAAAGTCAACTGCCCTGGCTTTCTTGCCCTGTTGCTAAACTCACATGGGTGCTTAACTCACTTGTGTGCTGGCTTCTTCACAAGACTGCCTCCATATATAGCTCTAGCTAGCTTGGCCTAACTGCTGCAGCAGCCAATCTGATTAGAGGGTCTTGTTTAAAAAGCAAGGGAGGCTGTGGCTGAACTACTGGTCTGCACTAGCTTCCAGTGAATGGAAATATACGTCAAGCACCCTGGGAGTGGAGATTTTCTATTTAGGGGAGAGGACAATAGTCAGTGGGAGATTTTCTATATAGGGGAAAGGGGAATAGTCAATGGGTCATTGGAGGAGAAAACAGACAAAGGGTAGGTGATTTGGGAAGGATGTGGTTCAGGCTACCCTGGGGATGCAAGGGACTGATACTGGGTATCTGATTTACAAAGGGATGTGGTTTTCAAGGGCTGTGAGTCCCTTTTGGTGTGTTTTTAAAAACTAAATGATAAGCTGAACTCTCAAACTTGGGATGAGTCTATTTCTGAGCTTTTGTTTATGAGCTGCTGTATAAGACCTAAAAACCTGAGCCTATACTAGCTGAAACTGAAGCTAGTCAACACTTTTTTGTTTATTAGCAGAATCTTCCACTAGCTAGGCCTGCACAGTGGCTCATGTCAATATAGAGGTATATTTCCCCTTTCTAAACTTGGGTTTAGTTTAAGCATGTGGTTGAGGTTCTCTTCAACCTCTTGGGAATCTCGGTTGGAACAAGGCAGCAAGAACTGTAAGCTGCTGCTGGATTTCCACCCTGGGATTTAGTTCCCAACTGTAAGTCCCTGCTGAGATTTAGCTCTCTTTGCTGTGCCCTTGTTTTGGCTTCAGCTGATTCATGAGTTTAGATGAATTTTAAATGATTTCCTGAGGTAAGTTAATAGATAGATAAATAAGTAAATAGCACTTCCCTTTTCCTCACAACAGGTGGTTAACTCGCTTCTGTGCTGACACTTTGTCACTGGGGCTCCTCATGCTCAGAGTATGTTCCATGACATACTATTGAAGAGATGATCTCACTCAGCTAGCTGAAAGTGTTTGGTTAGTGGCCTCTGATGGTTGGTAGCTGATAATCCTGATACATTGGAATTTGTGCAGGAATTTGTGCCCCATTTATCTATGTACAGCCCGAAGAAAACAATTTTGCAATTTCAGTCTGGCAGTTAAAGAAGAGTTTTGTAACTGGCTTGCCAGAAGCAGCTTGCGGAGGGGCAAAGATGTGCTGTTGCTTTTGAGGGATTAAGGATTCTAAAAGCAGTACCCTCAATGTTCAACTTGTAGACTGTAAATAAACACCTTTTACCAAATAAAAAAACCATGCCACATTCATTTCAATCCAACTAAGATCTGAGTGCTCCTCATTTACTGGATTGGGAACAGCAAGTGCAAATCAGATGCACATCAGATTTCATGGATGTCAACACCATCTACCACATTGCACTGCATTCACTGGAATGCACATTTGGATGCCCATCCCCACCTACATACTGGCTCAGAGATACACGAGTATCTGTAAACATTTTAAAATACAACTAGAGATAGATTGATGTGCATGTGCCTCTCCTTAGAAAGGAAATGACTCTGTTAAAAGGCTGAAATGACCCAGGGAACACATGGGAAAGTGGAGAGCACAAAACAATATGGAATCTCCATGCCACATGCAAGATTGCTAACTTTGAAAACGATATTGTGAACTGTACAATTCTCTTATCACCATAGCTGGGGAAAGCTACCACATAGTGGTAGGAGTGTGCAAGAATATTTTTGTTTGTTTTGTTATTCCATTTGTTTTCATTGTTTAAAATTTCATTTGTTTATAGATTTCATAGAAGGGCATCCGGTCCAACCCCCTGCTCAATGCAGGAAACTAGAGGAGGGGTCTCCCATCCAAGTAATAACCAGGCCTGACCCTGCTTAGCGTTCCACACTCAGACAAGCTGAGCCAGCATGAGCCACAGGCCTGTAAGAAATTTGTTAAAATCACATTTGTTTTCTTATTCATTTGTTTCAGATACATTCATTTTTGTTTCCCATCTCCTGGTGGTGGCAGTGGAGGCAATGGAGCTGATTCCAGTGACAGCATCCTGGCAGACACCAGTTTTTCCCCCCAGAATGTCCTGAACAATGCAACATCTGGGGCATTCTGGGAAAACCAGCTGCTGCCACCAGGAAAAGGCAAGCCCTCTGTCCCCAAATGTGTGATAAATGGAAACAAATGGGATAATGAAATGACCCCATTTATACCCATTCTTCTGTCTTTTTTATTCATGGCATTGTTACATAATTGTCATGTTCTGATCCCAAGGAAGAGCACAACTGCACAAGGCAGACTGGATGTCACAGCATCAAAGAGAGCTCCAGAAAGGTCTGAAACCAGACTGAAGCCTTTTTATGCCTTGCCATCCAGACTTTCAGTGGAAACCTTCAAGTGGGAGATCTCTGGCCTAGTGCCTAGCAGTCCTTCATCTCTCCAAGAGCCCATGCCAGCTGTGCTGCCTGTATTGGTGCACTGGCATGACGGATTGTGTTGCTCTCGGAGGAGCATATCAGCATATTTTAGCTTAAAGCTCTTACTGTCAGTAACTAAGCCTTAGAAGAAGCATTTCAACCTTTTAGAATGGGAAGGTTGGTGCCGCTCTTAGAGGTGGATGTGCTGGTCCATTGCTGGAGCTGGACTCAGGAACTGCATTTGTTGGTCCAGGCACGAAGGTGTCAGGTTTTGGGTCTCTATGGACTCCAGGATCTCCAGTTATGGACTTTGGGATCTCCAGTTCCACAATGGTGCTCAGGCCCAGTGCCTCCTCCATTGGTGCCAGTGGTTTATTTATTTATTTATTTGTTGTATTTATGAATCGCCCATTTGGCCGGCAAACCAGCCACTCTGGGCGATGTACATGATAAAATATAAAATACAGTTAAAACAGTATAAAATTTTAAAATCTCAACCCACCCCATATTCCCACCTGAATAGCCATGTTTTTAGTGAGCAGCAGAAGCTCAGCAGAGAGGGGGCATGGCGGAGGTCACTAGGGAGAGAGTTCCACAGTATGGGGGCCGCCACAGAAAAGGCCCTCTTCCTAGTCCCCACCAGTCTAGCTGCTCTGGCAGAAGGGACAGTCTAGCTGGTTCCTCAGCTTCTGTGTCCTGTGTCCTTCTGACTCCAGGTTCATGACAATAATGAATTCAAGTGGACTCCATTCAGTTCAGTTTTTCATTAATTATTAAACAAATGCTGTTTTGTTTGGAATGTGATGTGTTTCCTCTCATGTGTAATCTGGGCATATCAAATCTGTGTAATTAGTTTAGGCTGTATTCCTATGTGCCCATATCCGGATGTAAGTTCCATTTAATTCAATGGGTCTTCTGAGTAGAAATGTGTAGAATTGCACTGTTAGGCTGCAATCATATATGAATGTACCTCATGGTACTCAGTAAGCCTCATGGTACTCAGTGACCTGGTTCACACAATCAAGGAAGGGAAATAAGCCACGGAGGCTTCTTTTCCCCACCCTGCACATGCCAGTCATGCGCTGCCTTATTTCCATAATTACACCATCTGATCCCAGTGAGGTGGGCGGTGGGGGGTGGCTTACAGACCACCTCACAACCCATGACTGGTTCTAGGGTTCTGGGGTGGTTTGGAAACCACCCCCACTGCCCACCCTCACCGGGTTCAGATGACACAGCAACCCAAGCATGGAGTGGCTAATTATGGAAATGAGGCAGCATGTGCGGGGTGAGGGAAAGAAGCCTCCCTGGCTTATCTCCTTTCCCGATCATGCAAACCTGGCCAGTGGGTCTTACTTGTGTGTTAGATTGCACTGTTAAATACTTACGCTGGCAGAGTTTACTGCTTCCTGAAAAGAATCTTTTTCCTGCAGCCTGGATCTGGAGTGTGAAAGACTTTCGTTCCTCTCTAGCAGCAGTCATACATTTTCCCCAGCTTCCTTTTGTGAAGCTTAATTAATTAATTAATTAATGCTTTCAGGTTTTTCAGATAAAAGAGTCTATCCAGCTGATGTGTAAATAATTTTGATTATTATAGAATTATAAATATTTGCTAATTGTCAGCAGTGCCCGTGCATTCCTTTATTTCTCAGAAAGAACTCTCTCTCTCTCTCTCTCTCTCTCTCTCTCTCTCTCTCTCTCTCATACAGAGGGAGGGAGACTTTGGAAATGCTTGACACTATTTGGAAAACTGACTAACAGGGTGTTCACTTTTACCAGGCCATTAATTGATAACACTTAATTAATCTGCCATGTGAGAGATCAAATGAAGATTATGTCCCAGCACTAGTAACACATATTGACTTTGTTATTCCAATTATGTGTCTGACCAGACTAGCCCTTTGGTAGAAGACTTAACCTTTGAGTCACCCTCAGCTCACAACTAGATCAGCTCCTGGGGATCTGACCTGAAAGACCTTGACACTGCTGGAGTGCCATATTCCTCTATTCTGAACTCTTTCCCTTGTGTCTGGCAGATCTTGGGGCTCCTGCTGTCATTTACAATTACATGTATGTACTAAACACAATGCTAAGATAGGGGCTTGATCATTAGTAGATTGGCCAGGTCGCAATTAGCAGTTTTACATTTCTGACTGGGTTTTGTTTGGTTGGTTGGTTGTTTTTGGTTGTTTTTAAGGAGAACTGTTAGGCAAAGAACAGTTAGTTTCAGCTGCAATAGAAAAAAAAGTCTTGCAAACAGAGGGCAAATTGCCTGCAGCAGACCATTTATAAATCTGTATGTTGTACATCGCCCAGAGTGGCCGGTTTGCCGGCCAGATGGGCGATCCATAAATACAACAAATAAATAAATAAATAAATAAATTTAGATTTTTCTGTCCATTTCTATTTCTGTGCTCCTTCTAAAATAGTAAGCAAAATCATATATGGATGTTTTGTTGCAATTTACCATTAAAAAAAACTTAATTAAAATATATTAATCATGTTTTTAAAAATTATGTCATTCCTATACTGCTTTCAAGTCCATGAAAGCAGGAAGGAGCAATCCTGTTTCTCCATGTTCTCTTATTATGCCAGTAGCCCAAATGACAGATTAAATTCTGATTTAGACTTAATTGTCATGTGTTGGCGGCATATTTGTGCATGCTGTTGTCATATGACTAAATCCACTTATTTGTATGTGTGTAATTTTTCAATGCCTCTATTATCTGTTATAAAAACACACATGCTGCTAGTTTTTCTTTCACTGCTTTCTCTCTTTCCTGCTCTTTCTGAAAGCTGTTTCGCGCACCCACGTTGGGTGTGCATTTGGAGAAAAAAAAAAAGCATCTTCACGCTTTAGTCAATGGGGAGAAAATATGTATTCGGGTGCACATTTCACAAAACAGTGCACCCAAATGCATACTTTTCCCATTCAAAGGGTGGAGAGAAGCTCACACTCAGGATTGGGAATGAGGTGGAGCAAGCTTTGAGGTGGAACTCAGAGGACCACAAAGAGCTCAAGCCTCACTGATTCTCCCATCCTGGCCGTTTGATCTGTAGCAATTCACAAGAGGTAATGTTCCTCTCTTTTGTGGCCAGTTGGCGATCCTACTCCCCTTTCTCCTGCGAGCCATGGCTGATGGCTGACCCTTTCACCCTCCCTGCTTCCTTTTGGCTATTACTTTTGCTGTCACTGCCATTTTTATTTTTTATCCCTAACAGTAATATGCTGTGTATGTGTAAACGTAGAGTATGGCCCTCCAAACTTGCCCTCCAGTGCCCTATGCAATTTTCGCCTCCCCATCCTCAGATCATTGCGGGTTTTGCTTTGTTGCCTGTCTAGCAACGGTGCTTCAGAGTGGTCCAGATAGTTTTCTCATCCATCCTTCCAGTACTTGGAAGAGGCATAGAAAGGGAAAGAAAAATACTCCGAGTGAATGACTGGCTACGAAGGTGGTGCCGACGTGAGAGATTTGGATTCTGGGACCACGGGCTACACTTCCTGGAAGATGGACTGCTGGCAAAGGATGGGTTGCACCTCACAAGGACTGGGAAGAATGTGTTTGGCCACAGCATGAGGAACTTAATCAGGAGGGCTTTAAACTGAATCCAACAGGGGAGGGAGACATAAACTCGGGAGTTCCAATGGAAGAAGGCCTCTGTGCCACAACGGAGAGAACAGCTCCAGCGGTGCCCAATATGTGAACCACAAAATGTAGGAAAAAAGTCGGACTATAAAGCACATAGTCTTTGATGTCTCTATACTAATGCCCAGAGTATGGGCAACAAACAGGACGAATCTGAACTCTTGATTCATGAGGGCAAATACGACTTGATAGGGATAACTGAAACCTGGTGGGATGACTCCCATGGCTGGAATACAGCAGTTGAAGGGTATAACTGGTTCAAAAGGAACAGAAGCAACAGAAAGGGAGGTGGAGTTGCGCTGTATGTTAAAGATACGTTTCTCTGCACAGAGATACAGGAAGAGGAGCTTGGCATCCCCATTGAGAGCATCTGGGTTAAAATAAAGGGGGCAAAGAATAAGACGAACATGGCGGTTGGAATCTACTACCGACCACCCAATCAAGGAGAAGACGAGGATGAAACTTTTGGAAAGAAATGGTGGTTCAACTACGCAATGAGGATGGCAAATTGATAACAGAAGAAAAAGAAAAGGCAGAAGTGTTCAATTCCAACTTCGGCTCGGTATTCTCCCAAAAGAGGGTCCATGACCCCCCTGGAAAACCTGAAGTGCAGACTGAAGGGGCAGGATTGCTGCTTGAGATTGATAGGCAAATGGTCAAGAAGCACCTGATTACTCTGAACGAGTTTAAATCTCCAGGGCCTGATGAGCTGCATCCTAGAGTAATAAAGGAACTGGCAGAAGAACTCTCAGAATCACTGTCTATTATCTTTGAGAAATCATGGAGGACAGGTGAAGTGCCTGATGATTGTTCCCATCTTCAAAAAGGGCAAGAAGGAGGAACCTGGGAACTATAGGCCAGTCAGTCTGACATCAATCCCTGGGAAAATTCTGGAGCAGATTATAAAGAAGTCAGTCTGCAAGCACCTTGAAAACAATGCAGTGATTACTAGAAGCCAGCAGGACTTCTGCCAGCAAGGCAGTTTGGCGCCCTAGGCAAAATTATATTTAGTGCCCCCCCTCTCGTGCCGGGGGGGCTCTGGAGCAAAGCAGCCGGGAAACGCCTGCTTGCCCAGCGCCCCCCCCCACCCGCCCTGGCCGCCGCCTCCGGCAGCCGCTTTCCCCGCTGCCAAGCTGGGCGCCTTGTGCAGGAGACTGTCCCCGCCATGCGGCAGCAGCTGCTGCTTGTTACGAGGATGCGGGAGGAGCTGCCAGCAGCCCGGCCGCTTCCAGGGGAAGGCGCCCCCACGCCGCCCTTTCTCTGGCCAGGGGAGTGGAGCCGGCCGGGGCTAGCGCTGGGCTTTTCCCCTCCCGCTCCTGCTGCAGTCAGGGGGACCTGGGGGCGGGCTGAGCGCGCTTCTTTGGGGTTGGCCATCGAGCTTCCCTCCCGCCTTTTCTGCGGAAGTTTGAGGCAGGACGTGTGCGAGTCACAGCAGGGCAGCGGGGAAAGAAGCAAAGCCAGAGGCAGGCGAAGGGGTGGGTTCGGTCGCCAACGCGCCGCTGCACCCCACCCCATGTCAGGCACTGAGGAGGGCGGCCAACAGACTTCCCTTAAGGACCCTACAAATCCCCTCCAAAGTATCCTCTAGTTTCCTTCCTTCCCCTTTGAGGGGGAGAGAAACACCGCTTCCAGCCAGTGTTTTTAATTTCGCTCTTCCCCTCAGGCTTTGGCGTAAAAAAAAAACAAAACGCACGCACAGCCCCCCCCCCTTTTTGTCTTCCTCCCTTTGGTTCCTTCTCGGCAACATAAATATTTCTCCGTCAGTAAAAGCGAAGCAGGGAGGATGGAAAAAAACCATCATACTGCAGCGCTGCTTCCAATTTGCAGCCACGGCCACCAGAAAAACGTGTAGTGGCGGAGCTTCATGCTTCAAAGCCGCCTCCCTCCTCAGCTCTCACAGCTCTCCTCTCTCGCGCTAAGTGAAGGAAAGCAACGCGCTCGCCACCTGAAGAAAGCAAGGGGTGGGGGCGCCGGGGAGAGAAGCGGCGCTCTCCTTTGCCTTTCCCATTTCCAAGCCCTCCAAGAGCAGCGCACTTGAGCTGGAGGGGAAAGCTTGCTTAGCCCTTCCAAGACACTTTGCATTCACAAGCACCAATGCTGTCCTTTCCAATTTGACTGCAAGGTTTAATTTCCCAAGTGAGAAGTGCCTGCCTGGGCTGTGAAGTTGTCCAGTATTTGAAGGGATGTCACACAGAGGAGGGGCAGAATCTCTTCTCGATCATCCCAGTTTGCAGGACACGGAATAATGGCCTCAAGTTACAGGAACCTAGATTCCATCTAAACATCAGGAAAAATTTCCTGACTGTCAGAGCAATAAGGCAATGGAACCAACTACCTAGGGAGGTGGTGGGCTCTCCCACTCTGGAGGCATTCAAGGTGCAGCTGGACAGACATCTGTCAGGGATGCTTTGACCTGGATTCCTGCATTGAGCAGGGGGTTGGACTCGATGGCCTTGTAGGCCCCTTCCAACTCTTTTTCTATGATTCTGTGATTCTATGGGGGGGGGGGAAGGAGGCTGGAAGCGGCTCAGGATAACTCATGTCCTGGCCTCTCCAGCCTCCTCCCCTCCCTGCCCACCAGAAAACCGCCTTTTCCCCCTCTTCAAGGTTGATTTTCTGACCTAGCAGGCCAGCTGGTGTGGTTCTTTCTGCACGTACTGCGATGGAGCAGTGGAGCGGGTCTGATCTCCTACGCTGTCTCTGATCTCGGAGGGGGGGATCCCCACTGTCCTATAGCCCCTCAGACTATGTCTAGGGTTCACAGGATTGCACCCTTAATGGTTCTAAGAGCTTTAGTCAGGGATTTCATTTTATACAGCCAATTTGTGTACTAAAACCCTGGAGGCATCTTTTTCACTGCAAGTGGTGTCAGAAGGAGGTGGTTTGCAGCAGAGGGCATGGTAAGGCATTTTATTTATTTATTTATTTATTTATTTATTACATTTGTGAATCGCCCATCTGGCCAGTCATCTGGCCACCCTGGGTGATGTA
The DNA here is from genome assembly GCA_021292165.1 of Shinisaurus crocodilurus. Taxonomy (NCBI): domain Eukaryota; kingdom Metazoa; phylum Chordata; class Lepidosauria; order Squamata; family Shinisauridae; genus Shinisaurus; species Shinisaurus crocodilurus. The sequence goes on from CM037878.1 coordinate 140,790,567, forward strand.
CAATTCAAGCAATACAATAATAAAACAAACATACACAATTAAAACAGTCTAGCATTTTTTTAAAAAAATCCTAACCCACTCCATATTCCCACCTGAAATACCACATTTTTAATGCACAGTGGAAGCTCATCGCGGAGGGGGCATCGTCGGCGAAGGTCATGAGGGAGGGAGTTCCATAACTTGGGGGGCGCCACAAAGAAGGCCCTCTTCCTAGTCCCCACCAGCCTGGCTGCTCTGGCTGATGGGACAAGGAGAAGGCCATCCGTGGCAGATCTTGTTGAGCGGCCTACTTGAGCGGCATGTTGTTAAGATGACCACTATACAGAAACAAACACGGCAGTGTGGTTAATGAGAGGAAGCAGCCGGGCTATGCATTTGGAGAGACCCATTGACCTGGTTTGCCTGATCACTGCAGTCCACTGTGGCTGCAAGCCACATTGGTTTGCGGTGCTCGTAGGTGCCAGGTTACCAATCCAAGGCTCCACCACTGCGACTTCTTGTTACATGCGAATCCAGTGGAGGTGGGTTGTTGGGTTGGTTGGCTGTTTTAGAGTTGTGGGTGGCTTGTCAACCAAACCAACAACCCACCCCTGCAGCGGTGGGGGCTTGGATTGGCAACCTGGCACCCACAGGCACCGCAAACCAACGTGGCTTGAGCCATAGACTAAACCAGCCCTAACTTGCATGCACAGCCCCACTGAATAAATAGACCTATTCTTTACACAGAACGCTTTATAAAATTAATAGATTCATTATCCTAAGAACTTTACTTGTACAATCACTACTGAGAAACCTGTGCATCTTCTGAATGGTGAACACAGTTTAATTTGGGTTGCTTTGTGGGAACAGCTGTAACTGTAGGCAGTTGGAAGCTTAAGCATATGCAACATTTTAGTTGTTCAAATTGAATTTTATTGGTAGAATACAATATTCTAATGAGATAAGTATAGGTTAGAATTATTGTTACTTAAATATTTACATAACTATAAAGTTAAAAAAAAGAAAGAAAGAAGGAACCATCCAGGTAGATAGCCTCGGTGAGACTGTGTACACATGCATGTGTATCGCTTGAATAATGTTATGTCTAACACAAAGCCTGTGTGGTGTGGTGGTTAGAGTGTTGGACTGGAACTCGGGAGATCTGGGTCCTAGTCCCCAACTGGCCATGAAACTCATTGGGTGACTTCAGGCCAGTCACTGACTCTCAGCCTAACCTACCTCACAGGGTTGTTGTGAGGATAAAATGGAGAGGATCATGTACACTGCCTTGGTTTCCTTGCAGGAAAAAAGCCCAAAGCGGCATTATCCTCCTCCTCTCCATTTTATCCTCACAACAGTCCTGTGAGGTAGGTTAGACTAAGAATCAGTGACTGGCCCAAAGTCATCCAGTAAGCTTCATGGCAGAGTGGGGGCTAGAACCCGGGTCTCCCTAGTCCAACACTCTAACCCAGGGCTCTCCAACCTTGGGTCCCCAGATGTTGCTGGACTACAGCTCCCAGAATCCCTTGCCATTCGCCATGCTGGCTGGGTATGCTGGGAGCTGTAGGCCAGCAACATCTGGGGACCCAAGGTTGGAGAGCCCTGCTCTAACTACTGCCAGTACAGTAATAAAGTATAGAGAAACCAAGCCATGTACATGCATGTCTGTCTGCCAGTTAGAACAAACTCCACTGAAAAGCATTGCTACAAAATATCATCTCTACCATTGCTTTTTGTTCTGTGAAGCCAACAATGCCACAAAAACAAGAACAAAAGGGAAACAACAGAGGTAGAGTTATTTTGAAATAAACTGAAACCTTTTATCAAGTATTCTAAAAAATAATTATATCCACATGTGAAATGTTATTACTCGCGGTTTTGAACCAAGTTATGCTCTTGGTTCAAATGCTCTTCAACATTTTTATTAATGACTTGGATGAGGAGGTACAGGGAATGCTTATCAAATTTGCAGATGACACAAAGTTGGGTGGAACAGCTAATACTCTGGAAGACAGAAACAAAATCCAAAGTGACCTCGATAGGCTGGAGCTCTGGGCCGAAAACAACAGAATGAAATTTAATAGGGATAAATGCCAAGTGCTGCACCTAGGGAGAAGAAACCAAATGCAGAGTTACAGAATGGGGGACACTTGGCTCAACAATACTACAAGTGAGAAGGATCTTGGAATTGTGGTAGATCACAAACTGAATATGAGCCAGCAATGCGATGTGGCTGCAAAGAAGGCAAATGCAATTTTGGGCTGTATTAATAGAAGTATAGCTTCCAAATCGCGGGAAGTGATAATTCCCCTTTACTCGGCACTGGTTAGGCCTCATCTTGAGTACTGCGTCCAGTTCTGGGCACCTCACTTTAAGAAGGACATAGACAAACTGGAGAGGGTTCAGAGGAGGGCAACAAGGATGATAAAGGGACTGGAAACAGGGCCCTATGAGGAGAGACTGAAAGAACTGGGCATGTTTAGCCATCAGAAGAGGAGACTGAGGGGAGATATGATCGCACTCTTCCAGTATTTGAAGGGATGTCACACAGAGGAGGGCAAAGATCTCTTCTCGGTCATCCCAGTTTGCAGGACACGGAATAATGGGCTCAAGTTACAGGAACCTAGATTCCACCTAAACATCAGGAAAAATTTCCTGACTGTCAGAGCAATAAGACAATGGAATCAACTACCTAGGGAGGTTGTGGGCTCTCCCACTCTGGAGGCATTCAAGGTGCAGCTGGACAGCCATCTGTCAGAGATGCTTTGACCTAGATTCCTGCATTGAGCAGGGGGTTGGACTCGATGGCCTTGTAGGCCCCTTCCAACTCTACTTTTCTATGATTCTATGATTCTATGATTCTTACTATAGGGGCTTTTCTACATGAGGCATTTATCATGCTCTCATCTTTCCCTACTTGTGGTTGTTTATGGGTTCTTTAGATGATGTTGTGACTCTCTAGTTTTGCTTCTGTTTCTAAAGAGTACTTTCAGCAAGTTTTTTTTTTTTTTTTGGAGCAGGGAATTGAGGCATTTAATCGTGAAAGTGGAAGAAAGAGCAATTTCCTCTTGTGTATTTGCAATATTCCACTATACCACGGTGCCACCTAGAGGTTATGTAGCAGAAAAGCAGGAAAGGAAACACTCTTCGCATAGTGCTCAGATGTCAATTCTGTGATGGAACTGAAAGCAGATTAACAGCTGATTAATTTCCTCATGTAGAAAAGCTCTAGGATAAGACAGAAAGCTGTATTATTTATAACTGATGAATTATAAGGAATGTATTTCAGTTATGAATGTTCCTTGAAATTATCTTTGCTTTATGGCAAAACCCAAAAATAATATTTGAAGAAATAAAACAAAACAAAATCTTAATTCAAAAGCAGACCCCAAGGTGTCATATGCCATGGGGTGCGGGTGGGGGAGTGGAGGTTAACAGTGCAATGTTATGAATGTCCAGTCAGAAATAAGTCCCACTGAGTTCAATGGGAACCCAAGTAAAAGAGGGTGGCTGGGTGACCGGCCAGATGGGCGATTAACAAATGTTATATATATATATATATATGTGTGTGTGTGTGTGTGTGTGTGTTGTTGTTGTTGTTGTTGTTGTTGTTATTTATTCAATTTATATCCTGCCTATATACTATTACTCTAGGCGGCGTACAAAATAACAACCAATTAAACAGATAAGTATACAATAAAAACATCTGTTAAACATAAAAACAGTATAAAAATTCCATTAAAATTCCATAAAAACAGTATAAAAATTCCATTAAAATTCCATAAAAACAGTATAAAAATTCCATTAAAATTCATGAAAACAGTATAAAAATTCCATTAAAATTCCATAAAAACAATAAAATTCCATAGTAATATGACAGAATGTTATAAAAGGAAGGCCTGCTGAAATAACAAAGTCTTCAGTGCCTGCTTAAAGACATTCAAAGAAGTCAGCAGGCGTATTTCAAGTGGCAGGCCATTCCACAATTGAGGGGCAGCAAAAGAGAATCAGTGTTGCTGAATCAGTCAAATGAATTACTGGGTCAATTTCATTATTTTTTAATCACAGACTTGGTTTGCACATATTGCTAACCCATGCACATATTGCTAGCCCATGGTTTATTAGAGCTATGGCTAACCCATGGTGTGTTGCCCTACCCAGGGTTTGTCTGGCAAACAATCAAACAAATTGTGGTTTGTTTTCTCAATCCCTGGGTTGTTTGTTTTCCTCCTCTTTTGCCTGCTCACTCCCTGTATCCCCAAATGCATTTGCAGAGCTGTAGTACTGGCATGTAGAGCAGCTGGATTTTTTTTAACATTCTTGCCCTGCTCACTGCCTCTGTAGCACAGTGAAACAACACATGAATAACCCAGGTTATTCACATGAATAAGAACAACCCATGGTTTAAACAACCCGGAGTTCACAACCCAGCAACAAACCATGGTTTGTTCACACATTGTAACTACCCAGGATTCAATAACCAATACCATGGGTTAGCATTATGTGTGAACCCAGCCACTATTTCTTGCCAGCTCTAATACAACATAATATACACACTTATCTGTGGGATCATTTTAATGAAGAAGCCACACTAGCAAGTCCTGGCATTCTGATTTAAATTTAAATCCCTCCCTCCCTCCCTCCCTCCCTGTATATAGTGTGGGCTCATCTGGTCGCCTGTTAGGGGGCTGAGTAGGAATTTTGGCTCATCTCTCAGATTCAATTGGCCTAGGGAGATGTGCATGTTTCGCCTACTCCACACTGTTGCAGGAGATGGGAGTTATGTACACTCCTTGTAGATATTGATTCAATTCGGTCACATTTGGCCAGTAGGCAGGTAAGTGCGGGTTAGGGAAGTGATAGGGTTCGGTGAGCATCCCTGGCACCGTTCGGGTGACAGGCGAATTCCAGAGGCCTCACGTGGATGGGTCCTGAGACTCGGTCTGCTGGGGATCAGGATCGCCTGAGATGCCTTTGTTCCTCGCCAAGCTTGTTGTCTTGATACTCCGAGAGGAGGCGTCGCAGCAAAGGTGTCCCAACACTGTAAAGTGTAAAATGGGGCGGTGGTGACAAGCAGTGCCACCTTCTGATTTGGGATGCTTTCACCTGTTGTACAGTGTTACTGGTCAGAGTGGCCGGATTAGGACAACCCGCACTCTATCCCTTTGCAGGTCATTGAATGTAAATAAATGTGGCCCAGTTAAACCCCAGCAACTTGTCTTGACTCTTTATTTCCTCTTACGTTCGCAAAATGTGCCTTGACCAAGTGGGAACTTGCAAGGGAGGAGGAAAGGAGCAAAGTATTCTTTTTATTCCTTTGTCTCCTGCTTCTTTCCCCCTCAACAAATGTATCATTGGAAGGGATGGATTGGGTTTAGGGATAGCTTTCTCTGAACTGAATTGTGCCCAATCAATGATCAATGTGTTGGGGAAGGGAATTGGGCTTAGAGGAAGCTTCCTTTGAGCATCATCCTGCTTCCCTGTGGTCATTTTGGGGCCAAAGGGAAGGCTGAGGTCTCCTTCACTTCTGAAATGAAGGGAACTGGACTTGGAGGCAGCATGCTGGACCCCTGGTAATTTTCTGTTATGTTAAGGCAGGGCTCTCCAACCTTGGGTCCCCAGATGTTGCTAGACTACACCTCCCAGAATCCCTTGCCATTCACCATGCTGGCTGGGTATGCTGTTTCATTCTTGCCTAGGAATACACAATTTCTACCAATTGGGTGTGGGGTGTGGGTCAGATTCAGCCAAATTGTGCTGTTTGGGACCAATTTTTTGGCTTCCTGAGCAAAAGCAGACTTTCCTCTGACAGAACTGAAGTTGAACTGCCACAAAGCTTTGGTTGCACTTTGATGTGTTGGAGGGAGGCGCAGAGGCAGACAGTGACTGGGTTTGCACAACATACTAAGCCACAGTGGCTGCAGTAAACCCTAGAACAAGCTGTGGCTTCGAAGGGTGGCCTGGCTTCGAAGCCACAGCTAAACAACGCTGATTGGGTTCACATAACATGCTACGCCATGGCACCTAGCAAGCAGAAGGGACAAGCTGCGTTGTGCTGGGCTTCCGTAAGAGGAAGCCCAGCACAACACAACTCGTCCCCCTCTCCCCTTGCTCTGCACCACCACTGCTTAGCTGAGTGGCAGCAGTGCTGAGCAAGAAGGGATGAGCTGCGTTGTGCTCACCGGCACCTGCCCTCCTCTCTGCCTGGCAAGGAGCTCACCAGTTAGAGGTGGCGTGATTGTGGCTGAGGGTGGGTGGGTCGTGTTTTCCTGAGCCTCCTCCTGGAGAAACCCAGGAGAATGCACCTCCTCCCGCCACCAGCCAGCGTCATTCCCCCATGTGGGGCTCAGGAAGGCAGCACACACCAGGAGCCGCTTGGCAAGAGCAGCCCAGCGGCTTGCTTGTTGTGGGGCTTGCCCCCCCGGGTTGTGTCATCAAGGTTCTGATCATAGAAACTTAAAAGTCAAGAATTTGTATATATAAAAAATAACCATAAAATATAGTAAAATAGATTAAATTTTATAATGTAATATAAAAATTTCCAGAAATGTTTTTTAAAAAATTATATATATAAAACATGTATAAGACAACAACAATTACGTAGACCTGTAAAATACAACGTCTTAAGGGCTGAAGATGATACAAATGTCCTTTCAGACTTGAGGACCTCTCTCTCTAGATGAAGTAATATTAGTGCCAAAGTTTTTTTTGTTTGGTGCTTCCAGAGAATGTCCTCACAGCATGTAAGCTTTCTTAACTTGTGTGTAGAAGCCAAACGCGTTTCGGCCCAAAGGCCTTCTTCAGTGGCCCTGTAGTTTTCACTAAGGTCAATATACAAGCTAATGCTCTGTATCACTCCAATTCAAGGTTGGTTTCATCTACCAAGCTCCTGAGGCAATGCCAATTAGAGGAATTAAGGGAGCAAAAGTTTAAAAAGTTTCAAAGAGATCTTAGGGATTATGAAGAAAATAATATATACAATTGGAAAAAGAAAATAGGAGTCATACCTAAAAGGAAATCAGTAAGTTTTGACCTGTCCTCTAATAGTAGCTGTGAAGAATCAAATTCCTTAAATACCCATAACAGGGAATTGAATTATAGGAGGGGGAATAGCAACAACAAAAAATTTAGATACAGGACAAACCGAACTAGTAGGACACCACATAACTCTGATAATTCTGATCCTGTATCAGGATCTTTTTTAGAGGAGACAGAGGAGAGAGAATATGGGAAAAGACCGAGATTAGGGGATCACAGACACACATACAGACAAAAACTCTTCAGGACACATCAGTAGTTAATCTCTCACATCATCAGTTTTCAAAATTGGAATTTGACCTTTTGCAGAAGGGGCTATCGTTTGTGCCCACGCCAAGGTGTGACCCCTTCCGCACCATGTCAGAGGTACAACAAACTTTCAGAAAAATTAGGTTAGCAGATTTCTTTAAATACCAAGATGCACAAAAAATAGAACCAATTCTCTTTAAATCCAGATCCAGCTTCAACCCGATATCCAACAATCCCCACATTCAAGTTTTTCAGGATCTAGTCACACAAGAGATCCAAGTAATGGAATGCCAAGATTCATACATCTGGCACAACCTAACAAGGGCTGAAAAAAACAGTTTGGAAAAACTTAAAACCAACAAGGATATAGTGATAAAACCAGCGGATAAAGGAGGGGCAGTTGTTATCTGGGACAGAAAGGATTACATCCAAGAAGTTAAGAGACAGTTGGGGAATAGTACACACTATAGGGCATGTTTAGATAACCCCACACGAAATATAAAAAAAGAGATAGCCTACTTAATAGATGAAGCCTTCTTACTAGGATATATTTCAAAATCTACTTTTGAGTTTTTTACTGATACGGATGAAAGGATTCCACAATTCTATCTATTACCAAAAATCCATAAAGGGATTTTCCCTGTACCAGGAAGACCCATAGTCTCCGGCTGTGGATCTATCCTAGAGCCCCTAGCTGTGTATGTAAACCATTTTTTAAAACCATTTATGGAACAAATTAATTCATATATAAAGGATACAACTCACTTTTTGAATTTAATACACAAGCTACAGCTAGAATCAACTGATTCATGGCTAGTCACTTTGGATGTTAATGCCCTCTATACAAACATCCCACAAGAAGAGGCTATACTTGTTATTGAAGAGACACTAAATAAAAGAAAGGTGTTAAATCCACCGACCAACTTTATTATGGCCCTGGCTCCACTAGTCTTAAAGAAAAAATTTTTCCAGTTTGAAAATAATTTTTTTTGGCAAATATCAGGCACAGCCATGGGATGTAGATTTGCCCCGGAATTGGCTAACCTATACATGCAAACTTTTGAAGAACAGCGTATTTTGAATAGGGATAACCCATTCAGACACCATATAACATTCTACAAACGATATCTGGATGATATTTTTGTGGTCTGGCAGGGTTCTGAAGACACGCTTCGAGATTTTGAACATTTCATTAATAATCAACATACCACTATCAAATTTGACATGAAATATGACAAGCGCCAAATTCATTTTTTGGATATATACCTAACTGTGCATGAGGGATCTCTACAAACATCTACTTATAAGAAACCAACAGATGTGAACTCCTATTTGAACTATGAAAGTCATCATACTGTCTCCTTAAAGAGAAATTTACCTTATTCACAATTCTTAAGGATTAGAAGAAACTGTAGTCAAAGCAGTGAATTCCATCTACAAGCTGGTCAATTAATACGACAATTAGAAAACAGAGGCTACCCCCGTAGAATACTAAAACAGGCTCTCTACAAAGCCAAAACAGTAAAAAGGACAGAATTGCTAAAACCCAAAAATAGATTAACACAAAACAATAGAATGATTATCCCCATAACATTTGATGGCTCAACTGTGTATATTAAAAACATTATCCTAAAACATTGGCACCTTTTGAAAGACATCCCTAAGTGTGCACAACCACCCATGTTTGCCTACAAACGCACTGCCAGTTTAAAAGACATTTTGGTCCATTCAAGACTAGGGCACAACACGAATCAGACAACTATCTCTGGAAAAATACCTGTGGGACATTACAAATGTGGGAATTGTAGTGTTTGTGACAATTGCTTGACCCTAAAGTCTTTTAGAAACCCTACTAACAATAAAGAGTACACCCTAAAAGAATACCAATTAGAGGAATTAAGGGAGCAAAAGTTTAAAAAGTTTCAAAGAGATCTTAGGGATTATGAAGAAAATAATATATACAATTGGAAAAAGAAAATAGGAGTCATACCTAAAAGGAAATCAGTAAGTTTTGACCTGTCCTCTAATAGTAGCTGTGAAGAATCAAATTCCTTAAATACCCATAACAGGGAATTGAATTATAGGAGGGGGAATAGCAACAACAAAAAATTTAGATACAGGACAAACCGAACTAGTAGGACACCACATAACTCTGATAATTCTGATCCTGTATCAGGATCTTTTTTAGAGGAGACAGAGGAGAGAGAATATGGGAAAAGACCGAGATTAGGGGATCACAGACATACATACAGACAAAAACTCTTCAGGACACATCAGTAGTTAATCTCTCACATCATCAGTTTTCAAAATTGGAATTTGACCTTTTGCAGAAGGGGCTATCTTTTGTGCCCACGCCAAGGTGTGACCCCTTCCGCACCATGTCAGAGGTACAACAAACTTTCAGGAAAATTAGGTTAGCAGATTTCTTCAAATACCAAGATGCACAAAAAATAGAACCAATTCTCTTTAAATCCAGATCCAGCTTCAACCCGATATCCAACAATCCCCACATTCAAGTTTTTCAGGATCTAGTCACACAAGAGATCCAAGTAATGGAATGCCAAGATTCATACATCTGGCATAACCTAACAAGGGCTGAAAAAGACAGTTTGGAAAAACTTAAAACCAACAAGGATATAGTGATAAAACCAGCGGATAAAGGAGGGGCAGTTGTTATCTGGGACAGAAAGGATTACATCCAAGAAGTTAAGAGACAGTTGGGGAATAATACACACTATAGGGCATGTTTAGATAACCCCACACGAAATATAAAAAAAGAGATAGCCTACTTAATAGATGAAGCCTTCTTACTAGGATATATTTCAAAATCTACTTTTGAGTTTTTTACTGATACGGATGAAAGGATTCCACAATTCTATCTATTACCAAAAATCCATAAAGGGATTTTCCCTGTACCAGGAAGACCCATAGTCTCCGGCTGTGGATCTATCCTAGAGCCCCTAGCTGTGTATGTAAACCATTTTTTAAAACCATTTATGGAACAAATTAATTCATATATAAAGGATACAACTCACTTTTTGAATTTAATACACAAGCTACAGCTAGAATCAACTGATTCATGGCTAGTCACCTTGGATGTTAATGCCCTCTATACAAACATCCCACAAGAAGAGGCTATACTTGTTATTGAAGAGACACTAAATAAAAGAAAGGTGTTAAATCCACCGACCAACTTTATTATGGCCCTGGCTCAACTAGTGTTAAAGAAAAAAATTTTCCAGTTTGAAAATAATTTTTTTTGGCAAATATCAGGCACAGCCATGGGATGTAGATTTGCCCCGGAATTGGCTAACCTATACATGCAAACTTTTGAAGAACAGCGTATTTTGAATAGGGATAACCCATTCAGACACCATATAACATTCTACAAACGATATCTGGATGATATTTTTGTGGTCTGGCAGGGTTCTGAAGACACGCTTCGAGATTTTGAAGATTTCATTAATAATCAACATACCACTATCAAATTTGACATGAAATATGACAAGCGCCAAATTCATTTTTTGGATATATACCTAACTGTGCATGAGGGATCTCTACAAACATCTACTTATAAGAAACCAACAGATGTGAACTCCTTTTTGAACTATGAAAGTCATCATACTGTCTCTTTAAAGAGAAATTTACCTTATTCACAATTCTTAAGGATTAGAAGAAACTGTAGTCAAAGCAGTGAATTCCATCTACAAGCTGGTCAATTAATGCGACAATTAGAAAACAGAGGCTACCCCCGTAGAATACTAAAACAGGCTCTCTACAAAGCCAAAACAGTAAAAAGGACAGAATTGCTAAAACCCAAAAATAGATTAACACAAAACAATAGAATGATTATCCCCATAACATTTGATGGCTCAACTGTGTATATTAAAAACATTATCCTAAAACATTGGCACCTTTTGAAAGACATCCCTAAGTGTGCACAACCACCCATGTTTGCCTACAAACGCACTGCCAGTTTAAAAGACATTTTGGTCCATTCAAGACTAGGGCACAACACGAATCAGACAACTATCTCTGGAAAAATACCTGTAGGACATTACAAATGTGGGAATTGTAGTGTTTGTGACAATTGCTTGACCCTAAAGTCTTTTAGAAACCCTACTAACAATAAAGAGTACACCCTAAAAGAATTTTCCAATTGCAACACACCAGGTGTTGTATATGCTATCCAGTGTCCCTGCCCTTTACTATACATAGGCATGACAACTAGAAAAATAAAATTAAGAATAGCTGAACACAAAAGTTGCATTAGAACCAAAAAGATTCATGCACCAATGGTCAAACATTATATGGAACAGGAGCATGATGAAAACTCTGTCAGGTTTTGGTGCTTAGAAAGAGTGCGAGGTACAGGAAAACAACTAATAGCAAAACTTAAAAACCAAGAGTCCAGATGGATATTTAATCTAAATACAGTGGCTCCATTTGGATTAAATGAGAACATAGATTGGTTATCAACTGGTTTGTAGTATACTATTTTTTGCCATGGTTTTGTTGAAATAAATTATGTATAAAGACCAACTTCAGTGTAAGTTCGTTCAGAATACTAGATGTATAGCCACACTATCAGGCAACCTCTAAATGAAGATGACTACCAGGTGTGTGTAAGAGTATCACACCAGATAAATTACTCCATCTGCCAAACTCTGGAGCATTGCCTCAGGAGCTTGGTAGATGAAACCAACCTTGGTAAGTCAATATACTCCTTCTGAAAGGGTTCTCTTATATTTTTATATTTTCTCTATCTTTTTAAATTTATAAAAAAATTTCTTATCAATGTATGTACTAATAAAACAAATGTATATTTTATATAGAATTGGAGTGATACAGAGCATTAGCTTGTATATTGACCTTAGTGAAAACTACAGGGGTGAGCATGATATCATTTAATTATGTTCTATATTACTACCAATTTCTTATGAAAAACTAGCAGACTGTAGTTTGATTCATTGTAAGTTTTGTATTTTTCCTAAGCCACTGAAGAAGGCCTTTGGGCCGAAACGCGTTTGGCTTCTACACACAAGTTAAGAAAGCTTACATGCTGTGAGGACATTCTCTGGAAGCACCAAACAAAAAAAACTTTGGCACTAATATTACTTCATCTAGAGAGAGAGGTCCTCAAGTCTGAAAGGACATTTGTATCATCTTCAGCCCTTAAGACGTTGTATTTTACAGGTCTACGTAATTGTTGTTGTCTTATACATGTTTTATATATATAATTTTTTAAAAAACATTTCTGGAAATTTTTATATTACATTATAAAATTTAATCTATTTTACTATATTTTATGGTTATTTTTTATATATACAAATTCTTGACTTTTAAGTTTCTATGCTTTGTGTTTGTCAGGATTTTAAACATAGTCCCTTGTTGTATGTTTCTGATCAAGGTTCTGATGACGCGGCAAGCCACGGAGGCTTAAGCAAACCCTAGAACAGTGTTCTCCAACCTTGGGTGCCCAGATGTTTTTGGCCTACAGCTCCCAACATGCTGGGAGTTGTAGGCCAAAAACATCTGGGGACCCAAGGTTGGAGAACACTGCCCTAGAACAAGCCATGGCTTTGTGCCATGGTGGCATGGTGTGTCATGCAAACCCAGTCAGTGTTTCTTAGCCATGGCATCGAAGCCACCCTTCAAAGCCATGGCTTGTTCTAGGGTTTACTGTAGCCACTGTGGCTTAGTTTGTTGTGTGAACCCAGCCTCTGCCTACAATGAGAAGCATGTCTTTTAGGTTTTGTTTCTTAGAAAATGCCCGGGGGGGAGGCAGGAGGGAGGGGAAGGGAGTAACTGACAGATCTACCTTCTAATCATAGGGCATGATTTACCAGGGGTCTCCAATCACTGTGTTTTGGGGGAGGGATGTTGAAGTAATATATTGCAGGAGTAATCCAGAGTTCAGTGCTCTTGCTAGCTCTCTCTCCCAGGAGCAGGAATGTTCAAAGAGGTAGGGACCTGTGGGACCTGGGAGGGTGTATCACTGGCTGCTTCCTTGGAAAATGCTGCCTGTTCAAGTCTTTCTGCCTCTGCCACCATAGGCTCCACATCCATCATCCACCCCTTGTCCTATTGCACTTTCTGTGACTTTTTTTGCCAATAGAGCAGGAAACAAAAAAGGCTTAAAACTGTTTTTCATTCTTCATAACTCCCTGCACCTATCCTTCTGATATTTTGCATATTTCTTGCCTAGGGATACACAATTGCCTATGAGATCTCTTGCCTATGAGATACACAATTTTTATACAAATTGCCCCCAAAAGAACCATGGAGAAGAGAATCACCCCCCCCCCAAATTGAACACTCCTCTTCCACAAAAAATGCTGTGCCTATCCCTCTGAAATTTTACAGGTTTCTTAGCTAGTGCCACCTCTATACTATATGTCATTTTCATAACAATTGCCTTAGAAGAACATAGGGAGATAAGCATGGGGTTTCCTTCTTTGGAACCCACATAACTCTAATGGCTGCTCTTACACAAAATTCCCTGTGGCTGTTCAACTGAAATTGGGCAGGCCTGATGCCCTCATAAAAGGCAACAATTCGCCTGCAAATTACTATTCTGTCGAGAAATTAAAAAGCTATCAGCCGTCCTCTTTTTTGAAAAATTGGAATTTAAAGGCATTTAACACAAAATAATTTTTAAAAACCCTGCACTTTTCGTGTAAAATTTGGCAGGTTTCACTCCCTCGTAAGGGTCTATTATGCCTGCAAAGTTCATCCCATTCTAGCAACCAGCAAAGAAGTAATAACTGTTTGTGGACTCCCAGATGCTAATCAATGGGAGGAGTGGAGCTTCCGATTTCTGTGAATCTTCTCTTGGCTTTGGGCCCCAAGCCACAGTGGGTGGCCTCCAGTCCAAAGCAGTCCAAGCTAAAAGAAGCTGTTTTCTGAATCACCAAATCAGGGACTGAACCAAATGTTGAGTAGAAACCCTCTCTACCCTGCCTGCCTCTCCCATTTAAGCCCATGCAATGTGTTGCTCATAGAAATCCCACTTTAAATATATCTGTATAGATACTATTAGATTTTAAAACAGGCACTGGGAACCAATGCAATGATTCTTAAAACACCAAGATGGAGAGAATTCTCAAAAAAGTAACACCTACTTTATTTATTTATTTATTTATTATATTTATACCCCGCCTTTTTTCCTGCAAGGAACCCAAGGTGGCTTACATAATCCTCCTCCTCCTCTCCATTTTATCCTCACAGCAACCCTGAATATGATGGCCCAAACTATAATTATATGCATATACAAATGATGCATATTTGTGTTTAAGAGGTTTTTGTTACCTGATTTGACAACCAAGATTTAAAAAATAAATAAGGTACCTTAAATTAATTAAGACAGGTCAAGGGAGGAAGAAGAAGAGTCTGAGCAGTACAACAGCTGGAAGGGGGCTTTGCTTAGGGCTTTCCTCTTTTCACATCTGCCAGCCTCAACCTTCCTCCCTGTTCTTGCAAAATACTGAAATGATCTTGAACATATTATTTATGTTAATAATCACATAAATAGCTTATTAACCCCCCCCCCTCCACACACACACATATGACGATTCATGCAGGAAGAGTAGCTATTGAGGGGGGAAGCAACATAGAATTTTAAAAAAATCCCTTCACCATTCACATTTTGCTCACTCTTTCACTCTGATCCCATTATAAACTAACACAATATTTTCCTCCAATTTTCAACCACTATTGACGCTCAAAAACAGAAAAGATACTGAAATCAGCAGGAGCCACACTGGGATGTCAGACTTCAGAGCGCTTGCTGCCTTGGGACCTGGGGGGGAGTTGTGGGGGTTGGGGAGGGCAGTAAATCAGTGCATGCTTGTCAACAGCTCCAAGCTGCGGAATTACTCGAGCGAAAATAACAAATGGCTGTCATTGTGGAGCCAAAAACCTGTGATTATAATTATCACATCCCCAGTGACCTTGCATAAACTTTAATCCCTCTCCAATGGAGCATTTAAATAGCCTGCATCTACTGGCAGGAGACCATGTCCCTTTTTCTCTGAGAATACGGAGACCTGGGAAAGAAACGAGGCACAAAAAATACCACCAGGCCTGTCTGGTGTCTTACAGCCTCTATTAAGGGGCTGTACAAGGAAAGCAATTGTCACTGTCATTTTAATTGATATTATTATATTGCCCCACCAAACTCAATATACCTCGATGGTCTCTGACTCCAGTTAAGCCCAGCTCAGCCACTTTAATCAGCAGAAAAGGTCAAATAACAGCAAGTGTTTGCTGCATCATTTCAGTAGGCTTCAGTATTAAACCTACATATAAACAGAATACCCTCATGGGACAGTACAAGAAATATTAGATTGTCTTCCAACATTCTTTCCATGCAATTTGTGATATAAGGTCCCCAAAAAGCCTATGGGGCAGGGGAAGTTGGGTTTTCTTTTCAGGACACAATATCGTAAAATTGAAGCTGTTCCATGAAATGTTTTGTTTCACAATTAAGAGTAAAATAAAATTGACAAATAATGAAAGTATTGTTATCCTTTTCCAGTTCTTTATCCTGTTGGCTAATACAGTAATACCTTGGATTGCAAGTAACTTGGTCTGAGAGCGTTTTGCAAGACAAGCAAATTTTTTTTAAAAAAAATTGACTTGATAAACGAGCAAGGTCTTGCAATACAAGTAGTGTAGGGATGTAACCGCTTGCCTCGAGCGGGCGTAGTGGGCCGAAATTGGCCTCGCTCATGGCTGCCAGAGACTCGCTTTGATATAAGAGTGTTTTGGATTACAAGCACGGTTCCGGAACGAATTATGCTTGCAATCCAAGGCATTACTGTATAGCTAATTAAATGTTAGTCCCCGTTATTAGAAACTAGTGGAATACCCAGTATATGATGAACAAAATGTGTGTGGAGTTAGGGATGGACACATTGCTCAATTCTGGTCTCTCTGAGATTGTCAGTATTTTGAGGTCAAGCTCATTCTCCCCATTTCCACACAAGCTTGCAATATATATATATATATATATATATATTTAATCCATATGGAATTTTTAATGAGTTTTTGTAATATATGCACATTACAATTTTTGTGTACATTTTTAAGCAGACACATTTTTGAACACATGCAACCATTGATTAAAGTGGGTTTATAAACATTTTGGAAATGCACACATTTTCCTTTGTGTATTTTTCAGATATGTGCATGTCTGCGTGCAGACAACAACGAAACCCCAAAGCCACAGCAACAGTATAGATTCTTCCCCCCACCCCTCCTTTCAGTAGCCCAGGTGTCTTTAGCCAATCAGGATGAACTTCATCTGGGCCAGGCAGTAGAGGGGTGGCTCTTTGCCGCATTTGCATGCAAATAGCTGTGGCACCGGCCATCAAAAACATGGGAGACTCTGCGGGTCAGGAGCCATCAGAGAAACTATGTACATTTTGCATTTCCCAGCCCCCAGCTGGGATTATACTTTTTTACACGTGAGGAGGTGTGTGTGTGTGTGTGTGTGTGTGTGTGGTGCAGGAAACTCTGACGCTTTTTCTCCACATTTTGTTTTGCGGAACTCATTGCAAATGTACAGATTGGTACAGATTTCTGACGGCAAAAAAACTGAAAATGACCGATTCACACATCCCTAGGCAGGATATAAATAAATAAATAAATATAAAATAAATAAATAAATAAATACTACATTTAGACTCAGTCTCTCAGCCCTAATTCTCCTTTTAGTTAATGGAGGTTTTGCCATTGTCTTCAATGAGACATGTACTATACTACATCCACAGATAATGATTAGACAAGTGCATTTATTCTTACCGTACATAGCTAGTATGAGGCAGCAATCATATGCACACTTGCTTGGGAGTAATCCCCATTGAATTCAATGGGACTTACCTCCGAATAAACATACATAGGATTGCAATGTAAAACACATTGTTTTACACAGTATGGCTAGTCTGGGCAACAATTAATGTACATTTGTATATTCTATTAAAATGAAGCCTAGTAGTATTCTCACAATATTTGATAAATTGCTTTGAATGTGTTAATTTTTCAGCTGCATCTATACAGTCATGAGTTTCTTTGTATGAGGCCAGAAATGACAACCAGATTTAATGGTAATAATGAAGTAAATACTGCAAATATTTCAGATCGTACCAGTACTAAAGGACTGGGCAAAGGAAATTAATTTTTTTCAATGCACAAAAATGTCTCCCCCACCCAAGTCTTATAGTCCCCACAGAAATGTTACATTTTCACATCTTAGACTACCCGGTATATTCACAGGAGGATCTGGGGGTGTGGGAGGAGTCATCTAGCCTTCATAGGGTCTAATTAAGCTTCCTGTGTTAAAAGGCATATAAATCCAGTTAGAAATACCTGTGTTGAGCCCTGTCAAGTCTGATAGAGGAAGGCTGTCTCATTTAGAAAGGAACCCACTCTTAATTTAAAGGCTTCAGGAATGAAAGCCTGGAATTGCCCTTTGAATATTGAAGGAGTTGCAATGACCTCGACTTGTCTCTTTTTGGTGTCAGGCGTCACCTGATTCTCACCTAAATCTAGCAATGGAATTTTGGTTGTAATAATCCACTTGTTCAGGTTTTAAAGTGCGAGGAAGACATGTGTGGTTCAGAGGATAAAGTGAAAAGTTTGTCCAGGTTACAAATTCCAGCTCCACTTTAGATTTCATGAGCAAGTCATTGGCTGTCAACCTCAGTTTCCATTTGTAAAACAGAAATAATAATAGCGTACCTTACAGGGTTGTTCTGAGGCAACCACCCAATCAAGGAGAAGACGAGGATGAAACTTTTGAAAAGCAAATTGCCAATGTTTCAAGGAGGCATGATGTGGTAGTAATGGGGGACTTCAATTTCCCTGATATCTGTTGGGAGACTTATTCAGCCAAACATGGCCCCTCCAAGAAATTCCTGAGTTGTGCTGCTGATAACTTCCTCCTACAGAAAGTGGAGGAAGGAACTAGAGGATCGGCTATCCTTGACCTGATTCTAACCAACAGAGACGAGTTAGTGGATAAAGTGGCAGTTTCGGGAACTCTGGCGGAAAGTGACCATGTTATACCTGAGTTCTTGATTCTAAGGGGGAGCAAAAGCAGAGTGTACCCTGGATTTTAGGAAAGCCAATTTTAACAAACTCAGAACAATGATAAATAAGATCCCATGGCAAGCGACTCTAATGAGAAAAGGAGCCCAGGAGGGGTGGGAGTTTTTTAAAAAGGAAATTTCTAAAGGCACAGTTGCAAACAATTCCCACAAGGAAAAAAAGCAGAAGGCAACAGAAGAAGCCAATGTGGCTTCACAATAAACTCAAAGATGACCTGAAAACAAAAAAGGACACGTATAGGAAGCACAGGCAGGTAGGACAGAACTGCAGGAATAGTGTCAGGAAGGCTCAAGCTGAGAATGAACTAAGGTTAGCGAGGGATGCTAAAAACAATAAGAAAGCTTTCTTCTGATACATGCATAATAAAAGACAGAGGAAAGAAATGGTGGTTCAACTATGCGATGAGGATGGCAAATTGATAACAGAAGACAAAGAAAAGGCAGAAGTGTTCAATTCCTACTTCGGCTCGGTCTTCTCCCAAAAGAGGGTCTATGACCCCCCTGGCAAACCTGAAGTACAGACTGAAGGGGCAGGATTGCAGCTTGAGATTGACAGGCAAATGGTCAAGGAGCACCTGATTACTCTGATTGAGTTTAAATCTCCAGGGCCTGATGAATTGCATCCTAGAGTAATAAAGGAACTGGCAGAAGAACTCTCAGAACCACTGTCTATTATCTTTGAGAAATCATGGAGGACAGGTGAAGTGCCAGATGACTGGAGGAGGGCAAATGTTGTTCCCATCTTCAAAAAGGGCAAGAAGGAAGAACCTGGGAACTATAGGCCAGTCAGTCTGACATCAATCCCGGGGAAAATTTTGGAGCAGATTATAAAAAAGTCAGTTTGCAAGCACCTTGAAAACAATGCAATGATTAGTAGAAGCCAGCATGGATTTGTGAAGAACAAATCCTGCCAGACTAATCTGATCTCATTTTTTGATCGAGTAACCTCCCTTGTGGACTGTGGGGATGCTGTGGACATCATATATCTGGACTTCAGCAAAGCTTTCGACAAAGTGCCTCATGATATCCTGATTAGCAAGCTAGCTAAAAGTGGGCTAGATGGAACAACTATCAGGTGGATCCACAATTGGCTACAGAATCGGACTCAACTAGTGTTTATCAATGGTTCCTTCTCAAACTGGGGAGAGGTAACGAGCGGGGTACCACAGGGCTTGGTCCTGGGTCCAGTGCTCTTCAACATTTTTATTAATGACTTGGATGAGGAGGTGCAGGGAATGCTTATTATCAAATTTGCAGATGACACAAAGTTGGGTGGAACAGCTAATACTTTGGAAGACAGAAACAAAATTCAAAGCGACCTCGATAGGCTGGAGCTCTGGGCCGAAAACAACAGAATGAAATTTAATAGGGATAAATGCCAAGTGCTGCACCTAGGGAAAGGAAACCAAATGCAGAGTTACAGAATGGAGGACACTTGGCTCAACAATACCACAAGTGAGAAATATCTTGGAATTGTGGTAGATCACAAACTGAATATGAGCCAGCAATGCGATGTGGCTGCAAAGAAGGCAAATGCTATTTTGGGCTGCATTAATAGAAGTATAGCTTCCAAATCGCGTGAAGTGATAATTCCCCTTTACTCAGCACTGGTTAGGCCCCATCTTGAGTACTGAGTCCAGTTCTGGGCACCACACTTTAAGAAGGATGTAGACAAACTGGAGAGGGTTCAGAGGCGGGCAACAAGGATGATAAAGGGACTGGAAACAAGGCCCTATGAGAGACTGAAAGAACTGGGCATGTTTAGCTTTCGGAAGAGGAGACTGAGGGGAGATATGATCGCACTCTTCCAGTACTTGAAGGGATGTCACACAGAGGAGGGCCGAGATCTCTTCTCGATCATCCCAGTTTGCAGGACACGGAATAATGGGCTCAAGTTACAGGAACCCAGATTCCACCTGAACATCAGGAAAAAATTCCTGACTGTCAGAGCAATAAGACAATGGAATCAACTACCTAGGGAGGTGGTGAGCTCTCCCACTCTGGAGGAATTCAAGGTGCAGCTGGACAGCCATCTGTCAGGGATGCTTTGACCTGGATTCCTGCAATAGGCAGGGGGTTGGACTCGATGGCCTTGTAGGCCCCTTCCAACTCTACTTTTCTATGATTCTATGATTCTATGAGGCTGAATGAAATTTGCTCCACAGTGTGGCGTACTGCGTCATCCGAGCCCTAGTTCCTTCAACGTACAAGATGCTTGAGAGAGTAATATAAGCAAAACGAAAATAATTATGTGGCAACACTTTGTAACTAAATTCACATTCTCACAGTATCAATTTGGCCCATGTGAGTGGCCTCGCAAAGGATTAGTAAGCAAAGTACATTGAAATAAGAGCTAAAAAAAAAAAAAGTGGATTCAATGGATGGAGCTAAATAAAAAAGTGGATGGAGGGAAGTAACCAGTGGGGTCACCAAAACATTATGCTGGGGATTTAGACTGGTGCTATTTAGCATTTCTAAATTTAGCATTTCAGGACCCCTCTTCAGAGAGGCTGGGGGTGCGGAGACACTAGGGGCAGGGCTTACATGCATGCCCACACCCCCATACCCAGTTTAGCCCTACACACGAGCAGGCGCACACCTACATAAGGCTGGTGTTTAGGCACCAAAATAGCAAATGAGTTTTAATGTAAGTAAGGGTAACCTCCAAGTTAGATTAGTGCAGTGTGCTCTGTGTGGGCCTGCCTTTGAAGAAGGTTTGGAAGCTGCAACTTGTGCAAAATGCAGCAGCCAGATTGATAATAGGGACAAGTCTGTACACGCAACACCAATTCTGGCCAGCTTGCACTGGCTGCCTGTATGTTTCCAAGCCCAATTTAAGGTGCTGGTTTTAACCTATAAAGCCTTATGGTATTATGGCTCTGGACCACAACACCTGATGGAGCACCTCTCCCAGCATGAACCTACCTGTTCATTACGCTCATCATCTAAGGCCCTCCTCCAAGGGAGGCTCAGAAGGCAGCAACAAGGGAGAGAGCCTTCACAGGGGTGCCCCGCCAGTTATGGGACAATCTCCCTGACAAGGCCTGCCTGGCACCAACATTGTTATCTTTTTTGACACCAGGTTAAGACCTTTTCTCTTCAGTCAGGACTGAAGGTTTTATCAGGACTTGGGTTTTTCCTAATGTTGATTGTTTAAAAATTGTTTAGATATATGTGTGCTTGTGTGTGTGCTGTCTGCTTGTATGTAAATGGTTTTTTATGCTATGTATAATGTATTTTTGATGGTTTTAATCTTTGTACACCGCCCAGAGAGCTTTGGCTAACGGGCGGTACAGAAATGAATGAATGAATGAAATCATATTAAAAACCCCAACTTCACATTGACAGGGTCTGAACTGGTTGTGACTAGGGATGGATGAATTTTGTTAAATCCATCCCTTCTGCGTTTTGCAGATTGTCAGGCGTCTTGACTTTAGTTACGTCATCCTCTCATGGATGGAGTTGGAATTTTTTTTTTTACTAGAATTTCATTGCACGCACGCTAATTTGCATTAGCACTAATGTGCACTTGTGCAAATGCACGTTTGTGCAAGTGCTCATTAGCACAAATACTCCCCCAAAATGAAAAACCAGCCCACAAGTTCACGGAATTAGCACAAGTCAGAAAAAGCCGGTCCGCTGAGGAATCTGCAGGTCAGATTCAGGGAAATCTGAACTCATTTAAGCCCATTGCCGATTTCCCCGACATCCCTAGCTGTGGCTACCAAGAAAAGGATCTTGGGGTCATGGTTGTTAGCTCAATGAAAATGACAGTTAAAAAGGGGGGAAATCCTTGTTAAAGATTAATAGAAAAAGCAAAGAAATTAAAGTGACCAGTACAGGCAGTCCCCGAGTTAAGAACGTCCGACTTACAGACAACCCATACTTAAGAATGGACTTCTGGGTTCCCCGGTGCTATGTCGTTTACGTAGAGTACATAGCGTAGCATATTATGCAATTTGCCGATTCTTAACGTATAGAATGCTATGCTGTTCCGACTTACATACAAATTCGACTTGATGACATTCTTAAGAACGGAACTCGTTCGTAACCTGGGGACTGCCTGTATTATATCTTTACAGAAATCAACAGTGTAAAAATGTATGTGCTTCTGCTATAGTTTGATAGTCATATAGGCTGCACATGTTCATTATGCCACAATATTTTATTAATCTTCTACGGATGTATATCTTAAAAGAAGTTGGTAATCTGTAACCCCTCATTTTATTTTTGTCATTTATTTTGTTCTCCTTGTTTAGTGTGACTTTTGTTGTACATTGTAAATTTTTAGAACTCTTTCAATAAAAATGTAATTTAAAAAGAAATCAATAGGGGGATGTATTTGCAGCAACAACAGCAGCTGCTACTGCCAGCAGCAGCAATAGCAGCCATTTGGTGGTGAGTGGGGAAGAAGGAGACCAAGTTGCCCTGGGGGTGAGAGTGGGTGAGCGTTTACCATCTTGCTTGCTTCCCTGATTGGGGAACCTTCCTGCGGTAGGAGATCTGGCCACCCAGAAAGTTCCTGCTTCCTAGAGAGGCCTGGCAGAGACTCAGCATTTTTCCTGCAGCCCCAGCCCCACTGAACCATTGCTGGGGCTGAGGGGCTGTAAGAGAGACACCAAAGACACCCTTTGGGAGGCCAGGAAGCCAAGGGCACCCAACTCTGTGTGTGGTTTCTATAGTACTGCTTTTATTACTGCTTGGGTCTCTTAGAACTTGTAATTTTAGGAGGTGGTTAATGCTGCTATCGTGGGTTTTATGAGATGTGTCCCAGAGAATGGGGAAATGGGAGTGGGTTGGGAGTGATTACTCAAGTGACAAGCAGCTGGGAGATTTCAGTCTGGCCATTGTGGGGAAAGGAGAGTCGGCCGGTGTTTGGCCTTCCCTCCTTTGGGGTTGTTATCTACTGAAAGAAGCCATGGTGACAGTGAATGTAGTCCTCCTAGCCTAAAGGTCCTGCTCTTTGATGCCATGTCAATTATTGGGAAAACATCACTCATCCAGGATTTAATTCTGAATCAAGATGCTGACCCGGCATGTATCATGGAGACCTGGCTCAGGGAAGAGGGTAGAGTGTGTCTCACTCACCCAGCTCTGTCCACCAGATTATTTTGTGGTACAGCAGGCTAGGGCTGGGGGACAAGGAGCTGGAGTGGCAGCAGCCTATAGGAATTCTATCTCGCCAACCAGATACTCCATTTATTTATCATATTTCTAAATCGCCCATCTGGCCAGTCACCCAGCCACCCTGGGCCATGTATAGTCAGGATAAAGATAATAAACACAATTAACATACCATTAAAACACAATTAACATACCATTAAAACAATATAAGAGTTTTTAAAAACAAAAACAAAAAACCCTAATTCACTCCATATTCCCGCCTGAAAAGCCATGTTTTTAAAGCCCGTCGGAAGTTCATCAGGGAGGGGGCATGGCGAAGGTCACTGGGGAGGGAGTTCCATAACTTGGGGGCCGCCACAGAAAAGGCCCTCTTCCTAGTCCCCACCAGCCTGGCTGCTCTGGCTGATGGGATAAGGAGAAGGCTGTCCGTGGCAGACCTTGTTGAGCGGCCTACTTGATGTTGCTGGAGGCGCTCCTTGAGATAAGTTGGACTGGAGCCGTATAGGGTTTTAAAGGTCAAAACCAACACCTTGAATTCGGCCCGGCAAGAAACTGGTAGCCAGTGCAACTCCTTGAGCACCAGAGTAATGTGATCTCGCCGGCGGCTGCCTTTAACCAGGCGAGCCGCCGCGCTCTTTACCAGCTGTAGCTTCCGAACCGTCTTCCAGGGTAACCCCATGTAGAGCGCATTACAGGAGTCTAGGCAAGAGGAGACCAAGGCATGAACCACTGATGGGAGCAGATGATTAGGAAGGTAGGGGCGCAGCTGCTGTATCAGATGGAGCTGATACAGCGCCGCCCGGCTCACAGCTGACACCTGAGCCTCCATGGACAGCTGGGAGTCTAGAATGACTCCCAAGCTGCGGACCTGGTCTTTCAGGGGTAGATGTACCCCATTCAATACCAGGTCAACATCCCCTAACCTCCCCTTGTCTCCCACCAGAAGTACCTCGGTCTTGTCGGGGTTCAGCCTCAGCATGTTCCTTCCCATCTAGTAGTCTACTAATTTTGAGCTCATGCTACTGTGGTTAGGTGGCTGGGACAGTGTAGGGGATTCTGTTGGTGCACCAGTTACCTGCTCCTCAACAGTTTCTCTTGCTGAGCTAGACAGGGGGATCTTGGGCTGCTGTTGAATCCCCCCCAGGCTTCTTTTACTAGCAGACGTCAGTGTGCATCCTGAGGTTCCTCAGTCAGATGTGGCTCAGGATTTCATGTCCACAAGGCCGGTGCTAGGCAGTTTGGTGCCCTAGGCAAGATCAGATATTTAGTGCTGCCCCCCCCCACTTGAGCCCTCCCTCCCTCCAGCCCTATGCCCATTATGAAATAAAAGTCAATTGGCAAAACCTAAAAAATTTATTAACATAAACATTGACAAACATACATTAAAAACATGTTGATGTAGTACCAATTTGCTATACAGTAATACCTCGGATTACGAGTAACTCGGTATACGAGCTTCTCGTAAAACGAGCAAAATTTTATCATTTGTTTCGATTTGGAGGACGAGCGTGTCTCGGAACACGAGCCACACGCTGTGCCCCCGACTAGCACTTAAAGTGCCAGCTCCCCGGCTTTGCCTAGCCGGGAGGGAGCCCCATGGAGGTGAGGCGCAGCCACTCACTCTGCGGGCGCCTCGTGCTGCTGCGCCGGCTCCCTGCCTGGGAGCCCCATGGAAGTGAGGCCGCTCGCTGTGCGGGCGCCTTGCGCCCCTGCGGC
This sequence comes from Shinisaurus crocodilurus, assembly GCA_021292165.1. Lineage (NCBI taxonomy): Eukaryota > Metazoa > Chordata > Lepidosauria > Squamata > Shinisauridae > Shinisaurus > Shinisaurus crocodilurus. Next base: position 140,815,784 of record CM037878.1, read on the forward strand.
AGCACCTTGCACTGCTGCGCTGGCTCCCTGCCCGGGAGCCAGCAAAGCACCCCATGGAGATGAGGCGAGGGAGCCACGTCGCTCGCTCTGTGTGCGCCTCGCACTGCTGCTTTGCCTGCTTCTCGCCTGGGAGCCGGCAAAGCGGCAGCGTGAGGCACACACAGAGCGAGAGGCCGCGCCACGCCTCCGTTCAGCTCCCTGTCAGGGAGCCGAATAGAGGCGAGTGAGCGGCCGCTCGGTCTGCCTGCGCCTCGCGCTGCCGCCTTACTTGCCAGGGAGCTGCGTGGAGGCGTTCCCGCTGCTCCCTGCCTCTTCCAGAGGAGGCTCGCCGAGGAGACGAACCGCCCCTGGAAGAGGCAGGGAGCAGCGGGAACACCTCCACGCAGCTCCCTGGCAAAGTTCCACACAGCTCCCTGGCAAGTAAAGCGGCAGCGCGAGGGTCCCGTCGTGTCACTTCCGGGGCAGCAAGAGACGCAACGGGACCAGCGATGGCAGCGCGGGCGGCTCGCCGAGGAGGCGAACCGCCGCTGGAATAGGTAGGGAGCAGCGGGAATGCCTCCATGCAGCTCCCTGGCAGGGAGCTGGCAAAATGCTTTGCTGGCTCCCTGGCAGGGAGGCACGGCCACTCGCGCTGGGGGCACCTTGTGCGCTGCCGTGCCGCTTCCCTGCCCGGGAGCCAGCATGGCAGCGCGCGAGGCACCTGCAGAGAGAGTGGCTGTGCTGGGCCTGCCCTCCACGCACCATTTAATCACTGCTTTGCAGGCTCCCTGCCAGGGAACCAGCAAAGCAGTGAGTAAATGGTTGTGGAACGAATCATCTGAGTTCCCATTATTTCTAATGGGAAAACTCGCTTTGATATGCGAGTGTTTTGGATTACAAGCATGGTTCTGGAACGAATTATGCTCGTAATCCAAGGTATTACTGTATAGAAAAATTCCTGGTGAAGTGTGACAGAAACTACATTTAATGTTTAAAACTTCATTTTCCTTGCCTTTTTCTTGGCAAACTGGCAAACCATTTCATAGATTTCATAGCTAGAGATGGACCCGCCTGCCTTCATTTTCCTGCTCCTGACTCAAAGCTCCGGAGGATTTCCCCTGGCAAGAGCTCCCGGCAGGGCGCCTGCTTTGTCCGGCAGCACATCCAGGCAAGAAGGGAGATCTTCTTTCCGGCAGCACGTCCAGGCAGGGAAAACCCCCTCTCTTTCCAGGGCCCTGGGGAGCTTCAGCAGGGGCAGGCAAGCCAGGCCCCCCCAGGCACTTTAAACTACCGCTTCCAGCCAGGGATGCTGGGAGCTGTAGTCCCTTAGAACAGCCTCCCCCAACCCAGCGCCCTCCAGTTGGGTTGGGCCGCAGCTTCTGGGCTGCCTGGGGATGATGGGGGTTGCAGTCCCACGCAGCCGAGGGGCACCAGGTCGGGGAAGGCCAGGCCAGGAGGTCCCCGAAGGCCTTGCCCTCCCTCGGCCGCCGCAGGAACACTGCCCCGGGCCGGGACCTGAAAGTCTGGCCCCTTCCCACCACCCGACGGAGGAGCTGCGAGGCCTCTACCTGGCGGCCCCAAGGCAAGGCGGAGGGGCAATGAGCGACTCGGGACTCGGGGCTCGGCCGGCCAAGTGGACCGCCAGGCGCCTCCGCACACCCTGGAGCCGCCGCACCCGGCCTGGGCCTGAGCGCGGCCGCCACGCTGGGTGGGGAGGCGGGCAGCAGGGGCGATGCAGCCACCAGTGTGGCCTCTCCCAGGGCCGCCTGCAGCCCGTCCCGCTGCTCGGGGGAGCAGCGCTCTGACGATATCTCCTGAATCCGGCCGGGCGGGCGCGGGGCAGGGGCAGGGGCCGGGCGTGGGCACCTCAGGGAGATGATGCTTCCCTCCCTTCTACCTGGAGGCCCGGAGGGGTCTCGCAGCCTGATCGCCCCGTCCGATCCGGGCCAGCGGCGAGAATAGGCGAGGCGATTCCAGCAGCCGGAGAGGGGAGGAGGTGCCTCGAGGAAGGGCCGTCGTCGTCCGGTGGTGGAGAAGGGGTCGAAGAATGGCGGGATCATTTCTGCGCCCCCTGTATCCATGCGCTCTAGGCTCGATGGCCTTGTAGGCCCCTTCCAACTCTACTTTTCTATGATTCTATGAGGAGACCTTGGATCCAAAGCTCCCTCATTCAAAGCTTCCCCTAGAGCTTGCATAGGTATTTTTCTCTAATTGGAACCAATGGGAGGGGTGTGGGGAATTAAAAACATAAACTGGCTGGTGGGGGGAGCAAAAAAGCTGCCCTCACATCTGCCCTGGCCTAGGAAGTTGTGGTTCCTCCATCATGGACTCACCCTCTTCCCATAGGATTGTTGTGTAACAGGGCAACCCTACACATATCTATTCAGACGTAAGTCCCATTGAGTTCATTTGGAATTTCTCCCAGGTAAGTGTATACCTGATTCCACACTAAGAGGGATATAATAGAGGTTTATAAAATTATAAATGGGGTGATAGTGCAGATAATTTTTTCTCGTGCTCTCATAATACTAGAACTTGGAATCACCCAATAAAATAGATTAACCGGAGATGCAGGACAGATAAAAGAAAGAACTGTTTTACAAAACATGTCATTTATAGAACTCACTGCCATATGATGTGGTAACGGCCACTAGATGACTTTAAAATGGGATTGGACAGATCCATGGAGGACAGGTCTATCCGTGGCTGTTGGCCATGACAGTTAAATGGAACCTCCATGTTCAGACGCATTTGGTTTGATTTATGCTCTGTCTCTTCACCAAAAGAAAATGGTGCTCAAGGTGAGAAACAATAATAAAAACAATATTAAAATAAAAAGTGATCTGATATCTCTGAATATCAGTTGCTGGCAGCCAAACAACTGAGAGAGAGTGATACAATGTGTGGGGGCTTTCTGGAAGCAATGGGCTGGCCACGGTTGGATACAGATGCTGGACTACCACAGGGCTCTTCTTGTATTCTTGTTTACAAGTTTAATTCCAAAATTTCATAGCAACAGCAGAATTCGCCACTTCATCAGAATTAAACATTAGTGGATATTAATGCTTCATCCAGTTTGCATCCATACTTCCATTATTCATATACCAATATATTAGGCAGTACAAATACTCAAATTTACTCATGCTGCTGCTATAAACATTTACTCTATTTTTATTTTTATTTATAATTTTATATTCTGATTACCACATTTAAAAAAAAACCCAACTCTGCACGGTTTACAAAGAAAAGACATTAACATACATTAAAATACAACATTTGTACCATACTTTACACACAGACTAGGTAACACAATCAATCTGGGAAGGCCTGGGTAAGGAGATGGGTCTTCAGTTGGCATCTAAAGCATTCCACAGTTGGCAACTCCCGAGTACCAGTGGGAACAGCATTCCAGAAGGTGGGCACCACCATGGAGAAGTAACATTTCTGGTTTACCACAAGATGGTAATCTGCAGGTCATGGCACAACCAGTAAGGTCTCCTCCAAGATCACGATGATCGCACAGGTCTATATCTCTTTTCTTTTCCCCTCTCTCTGTGTGTTTCAGATGTGTAGTGTGCCTGTTTGTGTTGCTGCCTGATTAGTTTTATATTTATTTTGTGACTGTGCTGGGTTGATTGTGTATGAGTGTATGAGTGGATGGTGCATGTGAGGTTTTGAGTGGCTGTGGATTTGTGTTGTGAATGAGCACTGAGTGTGTGTGAAAAGTGTTGGTGTGGGAAGACCCTGACACAAAGGGACTCATGGAGGTGGTGCTGCCAGTGATTTGAGGTAGAAGGAGATTTGGCAGGAGGAGGGGATTGGGACATCAGAGTAGAATGGGCTACAGATGTTTATGCACTGCTCCCTGTCTACCCCCCTCCTCTAGCTCTCATGTATCTGGTAGCTCATCTTCTGAGCCCTCCTGTCTTGCGGTGCTGCTATTTAATGCAGATCAGTCCACAATAAGACCGCACTCATTCACGATTTAATCATGGATGAGAAGGCTGATCTGCAGGAACAGTGCAGGGCTGTTTGGCGCCCTAGGCCAAATTATATTTAGCGCCCCCCCCTCGTGCTGTGGGGGGGGGCTCCGGAGCAAAGCAGCCCTGCTCTGCAACACCCCCCCGGCGCCACCGGCGCCCCACCACCACCTACCTTCCCCCCCGCCCCCGCTGCTGGCTGCTGCTGCTGCCGCCGCCTCCCCCTCCGACACGACGGGACCCCCACGCTTTTTTTTTTTGCCGGGGAAACCAGGGCAACAGGGCTGTTTAAGCCCTGTTGCCCCGGTTCCTCCTCCCGCCAAAACAACACCGGCGGGGCTCCAGAAACGACGGGAAGGTAGGTAGGTGGCGGGCGCACGCGGGGGGGAGATGCGGCGGCAGCAGCAGCAGCTGGCAGGCGGGCGGGGAGGCGTGGCGGAGGCGGCAGGCGGGGCAGGAGCGCGCCGGAGGCGAGGAAGGGGTGCAGAAACGCTGCGCCCTGTTCCGCCACGCGCCCTAGGCAGCCGCCTGGGTCTGCCTAGCGGTAGCGCCGGCCCTGCTGATCTGGCATGTATTACTGAGACTTGGGTGGGTGAGCTGGGTGGGCCGGACCTGACTCAGCTCTGCCCATCTGGGTACTCGGTGCAGCACCAGCATAGGCTGGAGGGCCAGGGGGGTGGCGTTGCTGTGATTCACAAAGCTTCCATCTCTGTCAGCAGGAAGCCACTCCACCTTGGAGCGGACCTTGAGGGGTTGCACTTGGTTTGGGGCCATAGAGACAGATTGGGGGTGCTGCTGGTGTACTGCCCACCCTGCTGCCTAGCATCCTCCCTGACCGAGCTGGCAGAGGTGGTCTCGGGTGTGGTGCTGGAGAAACCCAGGATGGTGGTCCTGGGTGACTTTAATTTCCATGCTGAGGCTGCTTCTGGAGCTCCAGCTCAGGACTTCATGGCCTCCATGGGCTGTCTCAGTTTGTCATTGGCCCAACACATGAAGCCGGACATAACCTTGACTTGGTCTTTGCTCCAGCCTGTGAGATAGGTAGTCTGGAAATTGGAGGTGGTGGTGTCCAAGTAACCTTGTTGTCATGGTCAGACCATTTCCTGGTAAGGTTTGAACTCACAGCATTACTTCCCTCCTGCAGGGTGGGGTGGGGCATTTGGATGGTCCGCCCCAGGAGACTGATGGAATCGAAAAGATTTCTGGATGCTCTTGGGGATTTTCCAGTGGATAGAGCTGGTGATCCAGCCAAGGCCCTTGTCTTGCTGTGGAAGTGTGAGATGCAGAGGGCCATCAACTTGATGGCTCCTGGGTGCCCTCTCTGGCTCTGTAGAGCCTACTCTGCTCCTTGGTATACTGAGGGCTGCAGTAGATGAAACAGGCTGGACATCAGCTAGAGCGCAAATGGTGCAAGACTCGAAGCAAAGATGACCAAGCACACTGTAGAGCACATAATCATGCCTATTGTGTGGCAGTGCAGGCAGCAAAGAAGCATTACTTTGGTGCCTCCATTGCGTCCTTGAGTAGCCGTCCAGTGGAGCTCTTTCAGGTAGTCCAGTGGCTGTTAACACTCTCCCCAGCGAATGGGGCCTGGCCCCCACAAAGTCCCGCTGTGACCTTTTTGCATAACACTTTGAGGACAAAATCACTCGTCTCAACAGTGAACTTGATGCTGTCATTAGCGCAGCTCCAGTCGAGGTATGCCACCATCTGCCTGATTTTGTGGGATCAGTTTCAGTTGCTGCAGCCTGATGATGTGGACAAGGTACTTGTAGCAATGTGACCAACCACGTGCCCTCTCGATCCTTGCCCCTCCTGGCTTATAAAAGCTAGCTGAGGGGGTTTGCCTGCATGGGTCCAGAGAGTGGTAAACACTTCTCTACATGAAGGGATGGTTCCTGCTGTCCTTAAGGAGGCAGTAGTGCAACCACTCCTGAAAAAGCCCACTCTGGACCCAGTGGTATTTGATAACTATCGCCCAGTTGCAAATACCCCTTTCTTAGGGAAGGTTCTTGAGAGGGTCATGGTGAAGTGACTGCAGGCACTCTTGGAGGATACCGATTATCTAGACCCATTCCAGTCTGGGTTTCAACCTGGTTATGGGACTAAATCAGCCTTGGTTGCACTGATGGATGACCTTTATCAGGTGAAGGATAGTGGGAGTGCAACCCTGTTAATTCTACTCAATCTCTCAGCGGCTTTCAATACCATATCAATAGTATCCTCTTGGATCGACTCCGTGGGTTGGGCATTGGAGGCACTGTGTTACAGTGGTTCCGGTCCTACCTGCGGGGTCAATTTCAGAGAGTAAGATTGGGTGACTATTCCTTGGACCCTTGGCAATTGCGCTATGGGGTTCTGCAGGATACCATCTTGTCCCCAATGTTGTTTAACATCTATATGAAGCCACTGGCAGCAATCATTAGGGGATTTGGAACCAAGTGCCATCAGTACACTGATGACACACAGCTCTATCTGTTGCATGCTGAAAAGGAGCATCTCTTGCCAACAGCTGAGCTGCTGCATTCTGCACTAGCTCCAGCTTCCGGAGCAGCCTTAGGGGCAGCCCCACATAAAGCGCATTTTTATTTATTTTATTTATTATATTTATATCCCGCCTTTTTCCCTGCAAGGAACCCAAGGCAGCTCACATTATCCTTTTCCACCACTCCTCCATTTTATCCTCACAACAACCCTGTGAGGTAGGTTAGGCTGAGAGTCAGTGACTGGCCCAAAGTCACCCAGTCTTGAGGTTACTAGCAGTCTGTATCACTGTGGCCACGCTTTCCTTGTCCAGGAGAGGCCGTAGCTGGTGAATCAATAGAAGATGTTAAAAGGCATTCCGAGACACTGCAGTCACTTGGGACTCCAGCGACAATGATGGATCTAGGAATACCCCCAAACTACGAACCTGATCTTTCAAAGGGAGTGCAACCCCATCCAGAACAGGCAATGAGCCTATCTCCTGGAATCAGGGACCACTCACCCACAGGGCTTCCGTCTTGTCAGAATTCAGTCTCAGTTTATTGGCCCACATCCAACTCATCACTGCTTCCTGGCACTGGTTCAGAACATGCACAGCCTCTCCTGATTCAGATGTCATAGAGAAATAGAGCTGTATCTCATCAGCATACTGGTGAGACTTTGCTCCAAATCTCCTAATGATCACCCCCAGCAGCTTCATATACATGTTAAATAGTATTGGTACACTGTGGCACCCCACAACATAATTGCCAGGGAGCCGAGGCACAGTCACCCAATGCTACTTTCTGGAACCATTCCCACAAGTAGGAGCAGGAGCACTGTAGAACAGTGCCCCATTTGCCAACTCATGGAGACTAAAGCAGGGGTCCTCAAACTACGGCCCGCAGGACACATCCGTCCCGTGGGACACATCTTTTCATCCGGCCCGGCGGCCACCCTGCATCTCCTGTGGAGGGGGGAAGGAGAGGTCCCCGGTTCTTTTTTTTTACTTGATCCATTCGTTCATATTTTTTTCAAACTATAGTCCGGCTCCCCAACAGTCTGAGGGACAATGAACTGGCCCTCTGTTTAAAAAGTTTGAGGACCCCTGATCTAAAAGATACTGTGGTCAATGGTATTAAAAGCCACTGAGAGATCCAGCAGAATCAACAGAGTTGCACTCCCTCTGTCTCTTTCCCACAATAGGTCATCCATCAGGACAACCAAAGCTGATTCTGTCCTGAAACCAGCCTGCATCCAGACTGAAATGGGTCAAGATAATCAGTGTCCTCTAAGAACATATGTAACTGCCCAGCCACCACCATATCAAGCACTTTGCCCCCAAAGGGGCTATTAGTGACTACGTGGTAGTTGATATAAACATCTGGATCCAGGGATGGCTTTTTCAGTAGTAGATGCACTTCAAGGCACTGGGCACCACTCCATCATGCAAAGACACATTCACCATTCCTTGGATCGACCTGGCCAGCCCTCCTGCTAGCTTGGATAAACAAGGATGGGCAAGGGTCAAGAGAGCATGTTGTAGGCCAAACAGCTACAAGTGTCTTGTCTACATCCCCAGGCCTCAAAAACTGAAACAGATCCCATACAGCTGAACTAGACAGTGCATTGGACTGTCCAGTACTACCAGCAGTGTTCAAGTCAGCATGAAGCCAAGTGGTTTTATCTTGAAAGTGCCACGCAAATTAATCAGAGCAAGCCTATGAGGGCTCCAACATAGGATTTACTGGAAAAGATGACAACAAGCCCTGAACCAACCGGAAAACCTCTGCTGGATGGCTACTTGAGAATGTGATGGAGGCAACAAAGTAGGCCTTCTTTGCTGCCCTCGCTGCTGTGCAGTAGGCGTGATTACATGTGTCTGGTCGGCCTCACGAGTCTTACAGCACTTAAGTTCTAGCTGTCTCCCAACCTGTTTCACCACCCAGATATCACAAGAAAACCAAGGAGCACCTTGGGCTCCACAGCACCAGAGAGGGCGTTTGGGAGCAATTGTGTCAACAGCTTATCATGTCTTGCCATTCCATAGTGTGAATAGAGCATGGACAGGCTTCCATAAGATTCCAGGGGTGGACCATCTTAATGGGTCTCCAACCCCTGCAAGGAGAGATTGGTGCCATGAGCCCAAACATCACCAAATAGCGGTGAAGTTTTCCTACTTTGTTGTGAACAGCCCAGAGAGCTTTGTCTCTTGGGCGGTATAGAAATGTAATAAATAAATAATAAAGAGCCAGTGTGGCGTAGTGGTGAGAGTGTTGGACTGGGACTCAGGAGATCCGTGTTCTAGTCCCCACTCAGACATGAAACTCGCTGGGTGACTTTGGGTCAGTCACTGACTCTCAGCCTAACCTACCTCACAGGGTTGTTGTGAGGATAAAATGGAGAGGAGGAGGAGGATTATGTAAGCCACCTTGGGTTCCTTACAGGAAGAATAAATAAATATAATAAATAAATAAATACTTTATGCCACTATCACCAGATAGTAGAGAAGTTTATTCTACTTTGTGAAATTAAATTAATGGTGCAATTAAACTGCAATCAATCATACATACACACACTTGGCAACATGGCCTGTACACTGAATAGTATCATGCATCTGAAGATATCTCTAAACTGAAGCTGGAATGGGTACCTTGATTCTATGAACACCTTCTAATGTGATGCTAACTTGATATAAATAGTTAACCCATACATTTTCTTTAACCTTAAAAGAAAAAAATGTGTTCTAAACAAATTGTACTTCTGTCTGTTTATATACTCAGGATCCACACTAGGTAATGAAAGTTTCATGGTCAAAACAAATAGGCAAGTTTTATACCGAGAAGAAAATTGTACTCATGCTCTGTACATTTGTCATATGACTTCTGCAGGCAAAAAAAATGCCACCCATTTGTGCCTGCTCATCTTTTAGTTCATAGATCATAGAGTTGGAAGAAGCCTACAAGGCTATCGAGTCCAACCCCCTGCTCAATGCAGGAAACTAGAGGAGGGGTCTCCCATCCAAGTAATAACCAGGCCTGACCCTGCTTAGCTTTCCACACTCAGACAAGCTGAGCCAGCATGAGCCACAGGCCTGTCCTCATCATGTTCTCTGTCCTCCGTTGCCTTTGTGGACACCGAAAGCAGGCAAGCAACCTGTCATTTTAAACAGCTTTGTAGGGATGGATGAATCTGTTGATTTATTTATTTTATGCCATTTATATCCTGCCATTCCAGACAAAAACTGGTGCCCAACGCAGCTATAATGTTTTGCTTTCTATAATGTTCACATTTTTTTCAGGCACAAATTTGTTCCATCCCATTACCACACCAGTTTCCAAATATTTCTTTTAAAACATTCACCAGAAAATTCATATGAATTTCCATGCATATTTTGGTATGCATGAAAATGTATATTAATTTTTCCCTATTATACAGTTTTTATGAAAGCAATTTCCCTGAATATATGCCTTTTTGTTGCAATTTTCCCTAATGTATGTATTTTGTACATATTTTTGACTGGATAACTGCATTGCAAAATTCAGAGATGTGTGAAAACCAAATGATAATTGCATTCCAATTTGTGTATCAGTTCAGGAAATGTTAATTGGGTTAATGGAAAACTAATTTCTCCCCCATCCCTGCAGCTTTTATCTTTACAGAATACCAGCCCCTGACTGTTGCTGAATTCTGTATCATGTTTCACAAGGAAACCAAGGAAACCATGGTCACAAGGAAGACCATGGGGTTTGTAAAACACAAAGTCACTCTTGTAATCTGAATAAAAAGAACTTGTGTTAATGGCTGCCACACTGGTTGGATATTTTTCTGTACAGACAAGTATTCAGATTATACTTTGTGAAAATTCATTTCGTTCTGAAAACTTTATAGGCACATGCAAAAGGATTATTACAAGTTCATTGCAATGTGGATCATAAGTCTTTTAATCTGCACTCTACTCTTCTTTCTTTCTTTCTTTCGCAAGTCAAGTTTGAATATCTAACACCACCACTGTTTATTTTTCCTCTGAACACCATAGTGGTGAGAGTGTTGGACTGGGACTCGGGAGATCCGGGTTCTATTCCTCACTCGGCCATGAAACTCACTGGGTGACTTTGGGCCAGTCACTGACTCTCAGCTTAACCTACCTCACAAGGTTGTTGTGAGGATAAAATGGAGAGGAGGATTATGTAAGCCGCCTTGGGTTCCTTGCAGGAAAAAAGGTGGGGTATAAATATAATAAACACCTGTGCAAGTATTAATAATGGGCAAGTATTATTTCCGAGGGCCTGGTAAAAACTTGTAAAGTCCCTTCCACCCTGAATGAAAGGCCTTGTCCGTTTTGAGAAACTGATGGTTTTAAAAAATTTCTTTATCACCCTTTGTTTAAGCTCTTTCTGTTTCTGGCTGCCTGATTTATATTTATAGCCTAACATGGCAATATGGCTTGTATGCATACTAATTTTACATGAGTGATAATTTCCTTTAAACATTGCTCCCTGCCCTTGAGTACTAGTATCAGTTCTTCTGTGCACTAAGAAGACCAGAGGACTAACCCAGATGAGTCATTTGCTCTCATGTGTTAGGGAACCTGTAAATCCCATCAGCAGTTCTGGGCAGGGATGTTGAAGAGTCCTTGGTTTCGAGTCACAAGTCGAGTCACGAGTCTTTGGACCCGAGTCTCAAGTCCAAGTCCAAGTCTGAGTCCTTGGTCCAAAATGGTGAGTCACGAGTCACTCCCAAAGCTAACTCCACAAGTCCCTATTAAAATCAATGGGGGTTTTCCCCAACAAAATAAGGCTATTTCAGATGTGTGGCTTAAATAAATTCTAGGCACAAGTGTGCCTTTTTATTTCAAAACTCTGCAACTGATTTTTGGCAAGAACAGACCAGGCAGACAAACCCAAAATAACCAGGCAGGCAGAGGAGGCAGGGAACCCCAAAACAGGCAGGCAGAGGCCTTTGTCTTGTACAATTCAAACTGTGGAACTGGTTAAGAAGAGACCAGGCAGGCAGAGGAAGCTGGGAACCCCAAACAGGCAGGCAGAGGCAGCCAAACCCAAAATGTCTGAAAGGTTGCATTTTAGGAAAATGATTTTAAAAAATAAACTTGCTGTACTTCCTAAAACCTATCCATGTTGTATTTGAAGAACACGATTGTGGAACACGAGTCCTTGGTCTCGAGTCCCGAGTGTCCCATTAAAAATATTGGGACTCGAGTCTGACTCGAGTCAGAGGGGGGACTCAGTCCGACTCACGAGTCAAGTCCTGGAGTCCAAGTCCCCATCCCTAGTTCTGGGTCTCACTGGTCCTGGAATCAAAATGTCACTAACACCCTGTTGGCTTATCTCATGTCAGTTCATAGGAAAGGTCACCAAAGAACACACACACTCTCTCTCTCTCTGGTCTCAAGGAAAGCCTGGGACAGCAGCTCTCCCTTGGGGAGAATTTTTGTTACCTATTTTTTGCCTCCCATTCTGTAGAAGCAACCTAACAACTACACTTTAATCCAGCTTGCTACATAAGCAGTTCTGCCTTTAAGAGCACCCCTGCCCCGAAGTACAGTAAAACAAGTTGTATACACCTTTTTTTCATCTTGTGAGGGAAATTCCAGATGGGTTGAAATCTCCAGTTAGGATTATTCAGTACACAGTATTTCTCAAATCAATCAACACAGATCTTTTTGGAAGGACCTGTATGAATTTTCCAAGTCTCAGGAGTACCTCTGTGGGCTGAGATAATTACAACACAGAAGGGTCTCTTACCCTCCCATTTAATATATGGTAGTAGGCATGGTTATTTAGCAGAGTCTAACAAAATAAAATCACATGTTGGATTTTTTTCTTTCAAAAAGGATAAAAGCTTACTATATCCATGGTTATACTGAAGCTACAAAACAAGCATGCAAAAGGGTTATATTTCACAAGTTCATGAGCTAAATATCATAAATGAACTGGGATAAATGATCCAAATTTGTTTATATTAATACATGTTCCTAGATGTTTCACCAAGTAGGCTTTTGGTATTAGATTCATAGATCGTAGAGTTGGAAGGGTCCTACAAGGCCATCGAGTCCAACCCCCTGCTCAATGCAGGAAACTAGAGGTGGGGTCTCCCATCCAAGTAATAACCATGCCTGACCCTGCTTAGCTTTCCACACTCAGACAAGCTGAGCCAGCGTGAGCCACAGGCCACTTAGAGCTACTGTTAGTTCCTTTCTTTAATGCAGTGTTCTCCAACCTTGGGTTCCCAGATGTTTTTGGCCTACAACTCCCAGCATGCCCCAGCCAGCATGCTGGGAGTTGTAGGCCAAAAACATCTGGGAACCCAAGGTTGGAGAACACTGCTTTAATGAATATCTTGGTTTGAGGCTGAAGGTATTTAACCTGCAAGCTCCATCTTCTTAGTTTCCTCCAATGTGTCACCCCAGGAGGTGAAGTGAGGAGCAAGATGAAGAGTTTCCCCTTCCCTCTAAAGGTGAGTCTGTGTGTCTCCTAAATGTGTTATGTCTTTCTGCCTAACAAGGATCTAATGCTACTACATCTCTTGATTCCACTTGTTTCTGATCTCCTATGATCACTAATTCCAAATTTCAGACATATCATATTAGCCACAATTCTCACGTTTAACCCCCCGCCCAATGCCCATTGAGCCTTCCTTCCTTCCTTAGGCTGCCACACCAAATATATCTGCAACAATGGATTCCAATGCTGATGGCCTGCGGCTCACGCTGGCTCAGCTTGTCTGAGCGTGGAAAGCTAAGCAGGGTCAGGCCTGGTTATTACTTGGATGGGAGACCCCTCCTCTGGTTTCCTGCATTGAGCAGGGGATTGGACTTGATGGCCTTGTAGGCCCCTTCCAACTCTATAATCTATGAAATCTATGATATTGTGGGTTGGCTATTTCTACTGAAGCCTTTCATTGCTACCTAATAATGAAGTGGTGAGGAGAGTTTGCTGGCTGTCTGTGATCTCGGGGCCTTATTTACGCATGTACCAGCACATGGTTTCTCAAAGATGGCTACAGTGCTACATGCAGCCAAGAGGGAATTCTGCTGCAGCCACTGAAGTACTGGCTTGCCTCAGTCACTTGTACAGAATATGACTGCAAAGCAGCAATGCCTGCAGCCACCAAGCATGTTGTGTGTGGCTCCAGGTAAAGATCACTTTGAGGAGTGCTACGCTAATGCTGTGACCTTTAATAAATGTAATCATTGGATTTATCAATTAAAGATTTTGTTGATTAATTTATGGGGGGCAATTTTAATTGGTGAAGACAAACATTAAGAGCACTCATGCTGGGAGTTAAGGGCACATTTGAATGAAAAATATATATAAAAGGTGCCCTTTTGTTTTTTTGAATTTGTATCTTACACTTCCTTCAATATCACCAAAGTCATCTATATTGAAATTTTCACAATATGAACATTTATGTAAATATAAGTAATAAACCACTTAATTAGTTAAAGAACAGGTGATTGGTCTCTTGAACTTGGAATTTGCAGACCTGAAGGATGTTGGCAAACCTTGGTGCCATTTATATAACCTAAAAGCCATCCTTCAGACCAACAGCAAAGAGAGTGTGATTTCGGGATAAATCATTGCGCGTTCATCCTTGGGATTAACATCAGCAATTGGGGGATGCATGACGAGTAAGGATACAGGGTGGATTTACTTTGTTTATTATGGCACACTGACTTCTATCTAATCAGATGTAATTAAAATTTCTTCACAAGATTTTTTATTGAAGTAAGAACGATAGCAGCAAGCTTGCTGCTGTGATGGATCTGGCACAAACGTGCTTCCTGGGCAAACTGATTTATCATGTCTCATTGCAGCAGTACTTCCTTGCTTGCTCATTTCTCATCTTATTACTGTGAAGTTGTAATTAAAGAAGATCCTCCCACAGGGTAGAGTTCTCCTTTAGGATGAGCTCAATTATAAATGCAGTTGCTCTTTTACTGAGTCCAATATCAGGAAGCAGCTTGATGAAATCCATCCCTGAGATGTTGACCTTAAAGCAGACCTATAAAATGCTAAGGTGAGTTTCCTGGGCAAATGCTGATCATTTCATTTTAAACATATACGTCCATTGATCCTCTTCTGATTTACAAAGCAGATAGTATGGGGGAGATTCTGCACTTTTCCTCTAAACAAGCCCAGAGATGCATGTAAACATGCTCCTTCGTATGCCAACTGTCTGATCCAAGAGAATTTGTTTTATGGATGAGTTATTGCTTAGTATTAACTTGTGCAGCATTGTAAATATACCTGGCATCGTTCAGTGGTAGGTCAGAGCCAAGCAGATAACAGGCCCATTCTCCAAATGGCTAACAGTCTACAGATGCCATCAATGACAAACTATGAGGCAGAACATAACATACATAATGTAGGAACAAGTAGCCATTAGAGTTTGAGCTTCGCATATGTGGATCTTTAGACAGTCTAAACAAGGAATTATAGCAGAATTCCAGAGAATAAAGCCATACCTACCTCACAGGATTCCTAACGAACCTCACAGGGTTGTTGTTGTGAGGATAAAATGGAGAGGAGGAGGAGGATTATGTAAGCCGCCTTGGGTTCCTTGCAGGAAAAAAGGCGGGTTATAAATATAATAAATAAATAAATAAATATTTTCTGCGCTGGGCAGCAATCCCCATTCAATCCTTGTTCCTTTTATTCTTTTTTTTTTTTTTTTTAATATTTTATTAAATTTTAAAACAATACAAAGAAAATAACATACACACATAACTAATATTGTGCTCCCATCACCATGGGACCAAACAATCCAATAACTCTATAATTGTTCATTATTCCAAAAATACAACATATCTTGACAGGGTAAACTCCCTTTCCCCCTTTTAAACACATATTCCAAAAATAAACCCCAAATATCCTTAAAATTATTTTTCTTTAATTGACCCCTTTTGCATTTAATATTACAAGTCAACATATCATTCAAAGCCATATCCCATACTTCCTTATACCATTCAGTAATAGTGAAAACTTGCTGGATTTTCCATTTCCTTGCTATCATTAGTCTACCTGCCGTTAACAAATTTATGATTAATTCTTTAACATTTTGAGAACCGATCACCTTTTCCGTTATTGTTAGCAAAGCTAGTTTAGGGCATACCTCTAAATCAACTCCAACAATTTCTGATATTTCCTCAAAAATCATTTTCCAAAAATCCATTACATTTTTACAACTCCACCACATATGAGCATATGTACCCAATTCCTGACATCCTCGCCAACACATTGGAGAACATTTATTATCTATTCTATTTAATCTCACTGGAGTCAAATACCATCTCCAAATTAGCTTATAAAAATTCTCTTTAATTCTTATAGACATATTTTTCAATATTCGCCTATCCCAAATCTTATTCCACTCATCCTTTGATATTTCCTCTTCAAACTCTGTATCCCAAACTATTTTAAGATTTTCTGCTTGCTCTTCTGATTTCTGCAACATTTTATATAACATCTTTGTAAGACCCCTAGCTGATGCATTTCCTTCTACAAGTTCTCTAGACATAACCACCTGCTCAAATGCAGTGAAATCCCTTTCATGCTCATGTCTCCTCTTCCATTTCTTACCCCATTGTACTAATTGAATTAAATTTAACCAAGAAATTCTTCCTGCCCCAACCCTATCAATTATTTGCTGTCTTGTCTCCATTTTTTCCAGCCAATCCATTAAAGTTATCACCTTTTTCTCTCTAAAAATTCGTTCCAAATGTCTAACATTCTCGGGAAAATCTTCCATAACCACCACTGGAGTAAGCGGGGATATACCTGGTAAAAATATTTCCTTATTTCTACCCCAAATTTCTAACATATTTTTTAAAAAGGGATTTTCTAATCTTTTTGTCATAATATGTCCTTGTTTTGTAAATAAGAATTTATCCACCCTATTACCCAATTCAAATGCTTCTATTTCCCACCACATAAAATCTTTTCTAACAATAATATCCATGATATATCTAAGTTGATTAGCTATATAATACCATTTTAAATTAGGGAGACCAAGTCCCCCTATTTTTTGAGCTTTATACAATCTATTCTTAGTAATCCTTGATTCCCCCCCCCCCATTACAATAGCTATTTAACATTACTTGCCACTCTTTAATTTCTTTCTCTGATATCTTATATGGTATCATTCTAAATAAAAAATTAAACTTCGGTAAAATCTTCATTTTAATCAAAGCTATCCTACCAAACCACGATAATCCCAATTTTTTATAATCCTCTATTTGATTTTTAACTTCATCTTTTAATTTTTTAAAATTACATTCCCCTATTTTATCCATATCTTTTAATATATCAATACCTAAATATTTAATTATATTTTTTATCTTTATATCCACTCTCCTTTGTTTAAATCCCCTTTCCTCCAGTTTACTATAATTAAATGTCATTATCTCCGATTTATCCCAATTAACTTTTAACCCTGTTACTTCTCTAAATTCATCTAAATGTTTCTCTATCCAATCCCAATTTTCTATAGGCCATTCTAATGTTAACAAGATATCATCTGCAAAAAGATTTATCTTACATTTGGTCTCTATTCCTATCCCCAGTAATTTCTTCTCCTGTCTTATCGAATTCGCTAACAATTCCATAACTAACACAAATAATACTGGGGAAAGGGGACAACCCTGTCTAGTTCCCCGGCCTAGGCTAATAGTTTCTGTTATTCCATCGTTTACAATTACCGACGTGACATTATGAGTATATAATTGGTTAGTAATACCTATAAATTTTTCTCCAAACCCCATAGTTTTTATTAACATCTTTAATGCAGGCCATTCCACACAATCAAAGGCTTTAAAAATATCCAATGCAAGAACCCCCGCTTTCAAATTATTTTTCTTTATTAAATAAATTATATTCAGAACCCTTCTTGTTAAATCTGCCATTTGTCTTCCTTGAATGAACCCACATTGATCTATCCCTATATACTTATTTAGAAAACTATTCATTCTTCTAGCTAAAATTGCTGTCAATAGTTTAGCATCTTGATTAATTAATGATATTGGTCTATAAGAACCTGGTTCTGCTAAATCCTTTCTTGGTTTCGGGATTAAAATAGTCAAGGACTGTTTCCATGACGGGGGGATCTCTCCCCCCTGTAAAATATCATTAAACAACCGTTTTAACTTCGGAATTAACATTTTTTTAAAGACTTTATAATATTCCGCCCCCAGACCATCCAGTCCTGGCGTTTTCCCCTGTTTTAATTTATTTATAGCACTTTCTATTTCAATTTCTGTGAATGGTTGCTCCATTTTCTCTCTATCTTCATCCTGGATTTTTATTTTTAAATTTTTCTCGATATATCTTCTACTCTCAGCTTCCGACCATTTTCCTGCCTTATATAACTCCGTATAATATTCATGAAAATTTTTCAATTTATCCTTTACTAGATTATATTCTTTACCCCTCTTATCTTTAATCATCCCCACTAAGCTTTTTTCTTTTTTTTTTGTGCTAATCTAGCCAACATTTTAGAATTTTTATTACTATTCTCAAAATACTCCCTTTTTGTGTAAATCAAATTCCTTTGTACCCTGTCCAGTTCTTTATTCTCCAATTCTTTCCTTTTACCCTGTAATTCTGCAAAAATCTTTTTATCCCTCTTCTCTAAATACTTCTTTTCCAAATCCCTAATCTCCCCCTCTAGCTTTTGATAAAAAACTTCTTGTTGTTTCCTCAAATTTATTGCCTCTCTCAATCCTATTCCTCTCATTACACTCTTCATTGTATCCCATATTATCGCTTCAGTACATTCTTCTGTTTGATTAAATTCCCAAATTTCCCTCAATTCCTTCTCTATTTTCTCTGTTAAATGTTTATAACGAAAAATATTACAATTCAATCTCCATCTTTTCGCTTCTCTATAATCCTTATGTATCTTCAAATCCATGTTAACCAAAGCATGATCTGTAACTTTTATCCCTCCTATCTCTGTGCCCAGGACCCTTGAAAACAGTGTCCTGGACACAAAAATAAAATCTATCCTAGAATAATTCTTATTTGCTGATGAGTAAAATGTATATCTTTCCTCATTCCCCTTGACCCCTCTCCAAACATCTAGCAACCCTTCCTTACTAATTAACTTATTCAAGATCGTTAGATTATTTCTCTGATCTTCTCTCGTCGGATTGGATTTGTCTTTTCTTCTATCCAATACCATGTTAAAGTCCCCAGCCATAATAACCCTTTGATTTTGAAAATTACCCATTTCTTTAAACACATGTTGATAAAATTCTCCTTGATTTTGATTGGGAGCATAAACATTAACAATAACATATTCTTCCCCTCCCAAGGTCCCATACATTATAATATATCTACCTGTATCATCCTTTTTCACCTTTAAAACATTAAAACCACAATTCTTTGAAATTATAATTGCTACTCCTCGTGATTTAGATGATCCACATGCTATCTCATATATTCTAGACCACCTCAATTTCAATTCATTGACTCCTTTCCTTGCCTGGTGCGTTTCTTGCAAGAATATAATATCTGCCTTATCCTTCTTAAGAAGTGCTTCTATTCGCCTCCTCTTAGTAACTGAACCTAGCCCCTTAACATTTAAAGTTGAAATTCTTAACTTATAATCCATCTATTAACATCATTTTTTCTTTTTTGGTCCCCAAAAGTGAAAATAATACACAATAACATACCCCTTAACCCACCCCCACATTCATCTAAACTATCCCCCCTGCTAAGCCAGGGCAACTTGCCCCACCCTAAACCTACCCACCTATCCCAGGGGGGGGGGGAAGGACCCATCACCAGCCCGAACAGCAGCTCCTCATTCCCTCCCGGATAACTTCTTTATAAAACATTTTCTATTTCTTTTTTCTTCTCGTGTTGAAACGACCTCTTATACAATTCCTCCACTGGCTCCTTCTTCTTCCAGTTGACCCATCAATTCTGGACCCTCCGCATCATCATGAAGCCCCAACTCTCCCAGCAGGCCCATGCCTTGATCACATGATGAGATCTTGTATCTCTTACTGTTCCACACAAAAGTAAGAAAAACTGGGTAACCCCAATTGTATTGTAATCCCTTTCTGATCAAGACTGCTGTACACGGTTTAACACTTCGCCTCCACTTAATTGTTTGCTGACAAAGATCATTGTAGATTTGCAAAGTAGCCCCCTTAAAAGCCACTTGACCTTTCTTTCTAATCTCTTTCATGAAGACATCCTTCTTGTATAAATTTGCAAATTTCAGTACAACATCTCTGGATGTCATACCACGCCTTAATGCTCCCACTCTATGCACAATCTCAATGTCCATATCATCCCAAAGAATTGTTCTCCAGAGACAGCTTCATTCATCCATTCCAAAATACTGCCTCTTAACTTATATCCAGTCTCCCCCATCTCCATGGGGAAGCCTCTGATCCGAATGTTGGAACGACGTTGCCTGTCTTGCATGTTGATCATCTGTATTTCCATCTCATTAAATTTCATTTCATACTTTTCAAAACTTTTTTCATCCTTCACCTGGAGTTTTTCCACCTTATCCACTCTAACTTGCAGCTCTTTAACTTGAACCCCTAAATGATCTATGGTCTTTCGCATGTGCTTCATATCTTCTTGATGCAGATTTTGAAATTTCTCAATTGCTTCTATTTGTTTCTGCTGGCCTGCTTCCATAGAGCTTTGAAACTGTAATAAAATTTTCTCCCAATCTGGTGCTGCCCCTTTAAGCTTAGCTGGAGATGTTGACTTTGGCTTGGCACCAGCAGGGAATTTGCCAGCTGAATCCGCCATTTTTCCGCCCTTCCCCCTCGCTGTCTCGGAACTTTCACTACCTCGTAGCTTCTTATCAGGACCCAGTTGCTCAATTTGATAAGAAAATTCAATATCTTTAGTGTCAAGGATCCTAATTAGCCTTTTCAAACTGTTATCCGAGGGATGCGCCCGATCGCGTTTCCAAAGAGGGGGTAGGGACTTTTTCACCCGTCTGGAGCTCATAAACAATCCAGAGCGAAGCACATCAAAAGAAAGCTATTCTTTTTATTTCTTTATTAGCTCTACATCTGCATACCTTCCAGAAAGTAAACAGCAAAGGAGTTTAAACTCACGATTTGTCTTTCCTGTGTATTTGCAGATGTTTTCAAATCATTCCGGGAGCTCGGCAGAAAAGCTACTGCTCCATAGCCAGCGAAGGCTCCTCCCCCCTGTTCCTTTTATTCTTGCCAGATACTTCTATTGTTTGATAAATCATTTCCCTGACACAATAAATTTGCTATGGAACATTATCTCAGTTCGAAGAAGGTCATGATGTGCTAAAGGTCATGTATGGTAACTATTATCCCATGACAAGGGAGTCCCCACCCTTATTCTAAAATGCACTCTTAAATCAAATGATATTGAGACAGCAACAAGAGAATTCTCAGATAGCCCAATTTATAGAATATACTTTTGAGAAGGGCCTGCAAACACACCTTCTTCATGACACAAGGCTTTGGAAAAGCAAAAGACTCCTTGAAAGAACATTTGGGTTGCAAAGTTATAGCTGCACTGCTATTCGAACGGTGACTGGCAAAGTACAAATAGGCAAGCGTTTGTATTTAGTTCTGTAATGGGTTGATCTAGTTGTACTCAGATTCATGGCTGTTTTCCCCACTGTTTGTTTTATAGTTGTGCTGGAGTTTACTGTGGCTCCCCTACTGTAGAAAGTGATAGTTAATGTTTGCAAGATAGATCCAGCCTAGAGCTTTGAATGCCTGGCCCAATAATTACATACCTGCAGTTCTTCACTGTTGTGGGCAAAGCAGGCAAATGCTCTAGCAGAGCTAGATCTGATGGCAAACATGTCTTTGCCCCCCAAACAGTAACTCCATATCATATTCCCCCTCCCCTGTTTTCATGTTCCTACCCTGCATTATCAGCTCAGGGGAAGTAGGGGTAGTTTCAGTGAGATACATCAGTGCTCAAGGGTGTGTTCTATGCATCTTTCCTGGCTCCTCCCCATGAACACAGTTGCAGGAGTTGAGTTGCTGCTGCCTGGACTTGAAATATAGAATTCTACTGTGAATTCTACATTCTAGTGCACACCCACTTTCATGCTGACTTCTCAGTCTTCAAGACAGTTATCACATTGCAGGGTATTTTGAATCTTTCCTCTCTTCTCTCCCCACCTGTTTTGCCACAGGATCCCCAAAAGGGATTGGCAAAGGTTCTTTGAGGGATTTTCTGACCATAATAAATACTCCTCCAGGAAGTCAAAGCCAAACATGTTTATTGTAAAGTTGAGCCAGAAGTACAACAATGCTATCTTCCCAGTTCCCTGGTGGAAATCCCACCCCTTAGTTGCACAGTCACTGTTCAACCAACCCAAATGCTAGGTCCAGCAGCTCTCCGCCTGGGTATTGGCTTTCCACGTTGGGCTTCTGCAAGGCTCTCTGCACAGCGTCCTCTGCTCCTCCTCGCTCCTTCCAGTTCCTCAGTACTCCACACGCGACCAACCGCCACTAACGACCAACATGCCACCACTAACGACCACCACGCTCTCCGTCTGCACTTGCTCTTCTTAAATAGCACGAAGTTTCTTGGATTGCAGATCTCGTGCTTAACTGTCAGCACCTGTGCTGTTTGCAGTGTCATCCTTCTGGCCAGCAGCCAGATCACGCGCCAGTGAGTTGCTCTTGATTGCATCAGCTTGGCAAGCAGCCAAGTAGCCAAGGCCGGTTGCTGATTCTTAAAGCAAACCTACTTTCTTAAAGCAGACCCAGAGCATAGAGGCAGAACTCTGTACAACGCTCCTGTACTCCTCGCCATCTTCCGCGACTCCCATTACACACACCCCCTCAAAACAGGCACTAAGATTGAGCTGGTGTTTGATGAGTTAGTATGAACATTCTGTGTGTCTAAGGCCCTCAGACTTTATCTGAATATGTTTCTACATTTAACACACATTTCCCTGAAGATCCTAAAATGTATTGCAATTTCGGTGCAGCACATTTTCTTTACATCTTTTTATAGTCCTCTTTATCTAATCATGCTGTCACAAGTTCTTTCACCCTACTCACAATGCACCTTCTTAAAGCTCAATGAGGCACTGTAGAGGTAACCCTGCTCTTAGACTTAGGTGTAGAATAAACTCTTTCTTCCAATGGTCAGATTCTGTGGAAAGGGGAGTTGACTCAAGTTCATGCCTTATGCTATAATTCTGTAGGAGAACAGAAAAGGTGCATAATGTGGTACTGGGTGCAGAATTTAGCTGCTTCAGAATCTTAGTTTTGGTTTTTTAAAGCAAGTTGCTAGCCCTTATGGCTGTAAGATATTCTTGAAAGTGTTTGAGATGGGCAATGTACGGTATGTTAAAATCCTAGAAGACAGAGAAGTGGCTGAATGAGACTTGTAGTGGTTGGGGTGGAAGTTCATTGTTGTGCAGAGCTCATTACCCTACCCTCTTTGACAATTAAAAAACAAAACAAAATACATTATGCAAAACAAGGGACATTATACACATTTTCTTATGTTACATAAATTGGATTTTTTCCTGGTGCACAAGTTTTATTGCCAGGTACACATGAACTTGGTTTAAATGCTCACAATCCACCTTTACCCATACTGTTGTGACAACAGCAACAGGAGGAAAACAAGTAAAGGGCCTGTTAACTTGTCATTACAGCTTAGCAGTCAAGCCTTAATATGCTTAATTATTCTGTGCACCTACATACATCATCCTTTGAATGATGGCAAGTGATATTTTGAGGGAAGACTCATGGCTTCACCCACAGGTTTTAGTAAAAGGTTTCCAATGCAAACATCTTCATAAAGCATATTAGAATCATAGAAAAGTAGAGTTGGAAGGGGCCTACAAGGCCATCGAGTCCAACCCCCTGCTCAATGCAGGAATCCAGGTCAAAGCATCTCTGACAGATGTCTGTCCAGCCGCACCTTGAATGCCTCCAGACTGGGAGAGCCCACCACCTCCCTAGGTAGTTGATTCCATTGTCTTATTGCTCTGACAGTCAGGAAATTTTTCCTGATGTTTAGGTGGAATCTAGGTTCCTGTAACTTGAGCCCATTATTCCGTGTCCTGCAAACTGGGATGAACGAGAAGAGATCTTTGCCCTCCTCTGTGTGACATCCCTTCAAATACTGGAAGAGTGCGATCATATCTCCCCTCAGTCTCCTCTTCTGAAGGCTAAACATGCCCAGTTCTTTCAGTCTCTCCTCATAGGGCCTTGTTTCCAGTCCCTTTATCATCCTTGTTGCCCTCCTCTGAACCCTCTCCAGTTTGTCTATGTCCTTGTTAAAATGAGGTGCCCAGAACTGGACACAGTACTCAAGATGAGGCCTAACCAGTGCCGAGTAAAGGGGAATTATCACTTCCCGCGATTTGGAAGCTATACTTCTATTAATACAGCCCAAAATTGCATTTGCCTTCTTTGCAGCCACGTCGCATTGCTGGCTCATATTCAGTTTGTGATCTACCACAATTCCAAGATCCTTCTCACTTGTAGTATTGTTGAGCCAAGTGTCCCCCATTCTGTAACTCTGCATTTGGTTTCCTCTCCCTAGGTGCAGCACTTGGCATTTATCCCTGTTAAATTTCATTCTGTTGTTTTCGGCCCAGCGCTCCAGCCTATCGAGGTCACTTTGAATTTTGTTTCTGTCTTCCAGAGTATTAGCTGTTCCACCCAACTTTGTGTCATCTGCAAATTTGATAAGCATTCCCTGTACCTCCTCATCCAAGTCATTAATAAAAATGTTGAAGAGCACCGGGCCCAGGACCGAGCCCTGTGGTACCCCGCTCGTTACCTCTCCCCAGTTTGAGAAGGAACCATTGATAAGCACTCTTTGAGTCCGATTCTGTAGCCAATTGTGGATCCACCTGATAGTTGTTCCATCTAGCCCACTCTTACCTAGCTTACTAATCAGGATATCATGAGGCACTTTGTCGAAAGCTTTGCTGAAGTCCAGGTATATAATGTCCACAGCATTCCCACAGTCCACAAGGGAGGTTACCCGATCAAAAAATGAGATCAGATTAGTCTGACAGGATTTGTTCTTGACAAATCCATGCTGGCTTCTAGTAATCACTGCATTGTTTTCAAGGTGCTTGCAGACTGACTTCTTTATAATCTGCTCAAAAATCTTCCCGGGGATTGATGTCAGACTGACTGGCCTATAGTTCCCAGGTTCCTCCTTCTTGCCCTTTTTGAAGATGGGAACAACATTTGCCCTCCTCCAGTCGTCTGGCACTTCACCTGTCCTCCATGATTTCTCAAAGATAATAGACAGTGGTTCTGAGAGTTCTTCTGCCAGTTCCTTTATTACTCTAGGATGCAGCTCATCAGGCCCTGGAGATTTAAACTCGTTCAGAGTAATCAGGTGCTCCTTGACCATTTGCCTATCAATCTCAAGCTGCAATTCTGCCCCTTCAGTCTGCATTTCAGGTTTGCCAGGGGGGTCATAGACCCTCTTTTGGGAGAAGACCGAGCCGAAGTAGGAATTGAACACTTCTGCCTTTTCTTTGTCTTCTGTTATCAATTTGCCATCCTCATTGCGTAGTTGAACCACCAGTTCTTTCTTCTGTCTTTTACTGTGCATGTATCTGAAGAAAGCTTTTTTGTTGCTTTTAGCATTCCTCGCTAACCTTAGCTCATTCTCAGCTTTAGCCTTCCTGACACTATTCCTGCAGTTCTGTGCTACCTGCCTGTACTCTTCCCCTGTAGCCTGTCCTTCCTTCCACTTCCTATACGTGTCCTTTTTTGTTTTCAGGTCATCTTTGAGTTTATTGTGAAGCCACATTGGCTTCTTCTGTTGCCCTCTGCCTTTTTTCCTTGTGGGAATTGTTTGCAATTGTGCCTTTAAAATTTCCTTTTTTAAAAACTCCCACCCCTCCTGGGCTCCCTTTCTCGTGAGAGTCATTTGCCATGGGATCTTACTAATCATTGTTCTGAGTTTGTTAAAATTGGCTTTCCTAAAATCCAGGGTACGTGTTTGGCTACACTCAGCTTTTGCTTCTGTTAGAATCAAGAACTCAAGTATAACATGGTCACTTTCCCCCAGAGTTCCCGAAACTGCCACTTTATCCACTAACTCGTCTCTGTTGGTTAGAATCAGGTCAAGGATAGCCGATCCTCTAGTTCCTTCCTCCACTTTCTGTAGGAGGAAGTTATCAGCAGCACAGCTCAGGAATTTCTTGGAGGGGCCATGTTTGGCTGAATAAGTCTCCCAACAGATATCAGGGAAATTGAAGTCTCCCATTACTACCACATCGTGCCTCCTTGAAACACTGGCAATTTGTTTTTCAAAAGTTCCATCCTCGTCTTCTCCTTGATTGGGTGGTCGGTAGTAGACTCCAACCGCCATGTTCGCTTTATTCTTTGCCCCCTTTATTTTAACCCAGATGCTCTCAATGGGGCTGCCAAGCTCCTCTTCCTGTATCTCTGTGCAGAGATACGTATTTTTAACATACAGTGCAACTCCACCTCCCTTTCTGTTGCTTCTGTTCCTTTTGAACAAGTTATACCCTTCAATTGCTGTATTCCAGTCATGGGAGTCATCCCACCAGGTTTCAGTTATCCCTATCAAGTCGTACTTGCCCTCATGTATCAAGAGTTCAAGTTCGTCTTGTTTGTTGCCCATACTCTGGGCATTAGTATAGAGACATTGAAGACTATGTGCTTTATTGCTGCAAAGGATTGTATTAAGAGAACATTTTTTCAGCAGATAAATTTCATTCATGCTCAGAAGGAAACTCTGGTTTGATCATGCAGTGGGAGACAGAGGACCTGTTCCGTTGTGTACATTTTAGCACTTCAAACAGAAACACATGATCACTCACAGTAAGCAGGAGAGCCAGCCACTTGGTGAAGCCATGCTTGGGTGTGCATCTGTACCAACCAGTGACTGCCTTGTGGTTCCTGATCCATTCAAGTAGAGACTGTGCGATTAATTGAAGCTGGAGTACTACAAAATAGAAGCACCTCTGCACAAATTAAAGGGGGCCCTGTTTGAGCTGGCCACAGCCCCCCTGCTCCAATTTTAAATAGGGCTCAGACCCCACCTCCACGATGTCCAGCTGAAGAACGTGGGGCTTGCAAGAGCATGGTCTCTGGCTGCAAGTGGATGAGGGTGCCATGCGGCCCAGAGCTGCACAGTACTGCCAGTTGCAGCAAGGATATTGCACATCTGCAGCACCACGGAGCCTCCCCAGGACTGCATGGATCTGTCAGCAGCAGCTTTAGATCTGTCATGGACCAGGACCCTGAATCCTCATCCTCAGAGGATTCCGATCCCTTGTCCTCAGAAGAAGAGGCTCCAGAGTAAATGGTTCCCAACCTTGGGTCCCCAGATGTTGCTGGACTACAGCTCCCAGCATCTCTTGCCATTAGCCATGCTACTGGGTATGCTGGGAGCTGTAGGCCAGCAACATCTGGGGACCCAAGGTTGGGAACCATTTACTCTAGAGTAAATGGTTCAGGGAGAGGTCTCAGCTGTGGAAAAGCATCATCAGGCTTCCACCTCCCCAGGACCCATTTATCCAGAAAACCCCCAGGGGTCAACTTCCCGTCGCATCACCATCCTCAGACGCTGAGGACTTGAGCTATGAGGAAACTAACATGCCACAGCCACACCCACCTCATTGCAGCCTGAGATTGCTAAAACAGGCCAGGCCCCTTTAAGAGACAAAACCTCAGTCAGTATGGAGGCACGGACAACCGGCCTAAACCCAGCAACACCCTTATTTAAACCTCAGTCTTGCTCTGCTCCTTGCTTGAGCAACATACAGACAACCTTGTCTGGCTTCCAGCCCCAGCACCACTTGGACTTTCTGTGGTGCTGATCTCTTTCCATCTTGCTTCCCTGAGGGACCTGCTGAACTGACCTAACCAGACCCCTGCTCAAGTTCTGATCCATAGCAGAACCTGCAACCCAGGCTACAGCACAGGGCCTCGACAGAGCCCATGGCCTGAAAGGATACAAGATCTTGAAGCTTGCACAGAGATTGGAGGTCATTCCCCTCCTACCACCAGGGGGTGTTATTCATTTTTTTGCATAGCATTGCCTGAACTGGGTTGAACAGTACAGGAATTTACCATCTTGTTGAGAGTTCAGTACCATCCGCAACCTAGATGTATAATTAATGCCCAGGAATAAAGCTGTGCAGCCCCCTTCCCCTCCCAAACCCTCAGCCTTCTCAGTTTTCTCTGTAGGAATTTATTTATTTATTTATTTATTTATTTTTCTTCAAGGAACCCAAGGCGGCTTACATAATCCTCCTCTTCCTCTCCATTTTATCTTCACAACAACCCTGTGAGGTAGGTTAGGCTGAGAGTCAGTGACTGGCCCAAAGTCACCCACGGACTAGAACCCGGATCTCCCGAGTCATAGAATCATAGAAAAGTAGAGTTGGAAGGGGCCTACAAGGCCAACCCCCCCTGCTCAATGCAGGAATCCGAGTCAAAGCATCCCTGACAGATGATTGTCCAGCTGCACCTTGAATGCCTCCAGACTGGGATAGCCCACCACTTCCCTAGGTAGTTGATTCCATTGTCTTATTGCTCTAACAGTCAGGAAATTTTTCCTGATGTTTAGGTGGAATCTAGGTTCCTGTAACTTGAGCCCATTATTCCGTGTCCTGCAAACTGGGATGATCAAGAAGAGATCCTGGCCCTCCTCTGTGTGACATCCCTTCAAGTACTGGAAGAGTGCGATCATATCTCCCCTCAGTCTCGTCTTCTGAAGGCTAAACATGCCCAGTTCTTTCAGTCTCTCCTCATAGCGCCTTGTTTCCAGTCCCTTTATCATCCTCGTTGCCCTCCTCTTAACCATCTCCAGTTTGTCTATGTCCTTCTTAAAGTGTGGTGCCCAGAACTGGACGCAGTACTCAAGATGAGGCCTAACCAGTGCTGAGTAAAGGGGAATTATCACTTCACGTGATTTGGAAGCAATACTTCTATTAATGCAGCCCAAAATAGCATTTGCCTTCTTTGCAGCCACATCGCATTGCTGGCTCATATTCAGTTTGTGATCTACCACAATTCCAAGATCCTTCTCACTTGTGGTATTGTTGAGCCAAGTGTCCCCCATTCTGTAACTCTGAATTTGGTTTCCTCTCCCTAGGTGCAGCACTTGGCATTTATCCCTATTAAATCTCATTCTGTTGTTTACGGCCCAGCGCTCCAGCCTCTCGAGGTCACTTTGAATTTTGTTTCTGTCTTCCAGAGTATTAGCTGTTCCACCCAACTTTGTGTCATCTGCAAATTTGATAATAAGCATTCCCTGCACCTCCTCATCCAAGTCATTAATAAAAATGTTGAAGAGCACTGGACCCAGGACCAAGCCCTGTGGTACCCCGCTCGTTACCTCTCCCCAGTTTGAGAAGGAACCATTGATAAGCACCCTTTGAGTCCGATTCTGTAGCCAATTGTGGATCCACCTGATAGTTGTTCCATCTAGCCCACTTTTAGCTAGCTTGCTAATCAGGATATCATGAGGCACTTTGTCGAAAGCTTTGCTGAAGTCCAGATATATGATGTCCACAGCATCCCCACAGTCCACAAGGGAGGTTACTCGATCAAAAAATGAGATCAGATTAGTCCGGCAGGATTTGTTCTTGACAAATCCATGCTGGCTTCTAGTAATCACTGCATTGTTTTCAAGGTGCTTGCAGACTGACTTCTTTATAATCTGCTCCAAAAATTTCCCCGGGATTGATGTCAGACTGACTGGCCTATAGTTCCCAGGTTCTTCCTTCTTGCCCTTTTTGAAGATGGGAACAACATTTGCCCTCCTCCAGTCATCTGGCACTTCACCTGTCCTCCATGATTTCTCAAAGGTAATAGACAGTGGTTCTGAGAGTTCTTCTGCCAGTTCCTTTATTACTCTAGGATGCACTTCATCAGGCCCTGGAGATTTAAACTCATTCAGAGTAATCAGGTGCTCGACCATTTGCCTATCAATCTCAAGCTGCAATCCTGCCCCTACAGTCTGCACTTCAGGTTTGCCAGGGGGGTCATAGACCCTCTTTTGGGAGAAGACTGAGCCGAAGTAGGAATTGAACACTTCTGCCTTTTCTTTGTCTTCTGTTATCAATTTGCCATCTTCATTGCGTAGTTGAACCACCATTTCTTTCCTCTGTCTTTTACTGTGCATATATCTGAAGAAAGATTTCTTGTTTTTAGCATCCCTCGCTAACCTTAGCTCATTCTCAGCTTTAGCCTTCCTGACACTATTCCTGCAGTTCTGTGCTACCTGCCTGTACTCTTCCCTTGTAGCCTGTCCTTCCTTCCACTTCCTATACGTGTCCTTTTTTGTTTTCAGGTCATCTTTGAGTTTATTGTGAAGCCACATTGGCTTCTTCTGTTGTCCTCTGGCTTTTTTCCTTGTGGGAATTGTTTGCAATTTTGCCTTTAAAATTTCTTTTTTTAAAAACTCCCACCCATCCTGGGCTCCTTTTCTCATTAGAGTCGCTTGCCATGGGATCTTACTAATCATTGTTCTGAGTTTGTTAAAATTGGCTTTCCTAAAATCCAGGGTACATGTTTGGCTACACTCAGCTTTTGCTCCCCTTAGAATCAAGAACTCAGGTATAACATGGTCACTTTCCGCCAGAGTTTCCGAAACTGCCACTTTATCCACTAACTCGTCTCTGTTGGTTAGAATCAGGTCAAGGATAGCCGATCCTCTAGTTCCTTCCTCCACTTTCTGTAGGAGGAAGTTATCAGCAGCACAACTCAGGAATTTCTTGGAGGGGCCATGTTTGGCTGAAGAAGTCTCCCGACAGATATCAGGGAAATTGAAGTCACCCATTACTACCACATCATGCCTCCTTGAAACATTTGCAATTTGCTTTTCAAAAGTTTCATCCTTGTCTTCTCCTTGATTGGGTGGTCGGTAGTAGACTCCAACCGCCATGTTCGTCTTATCCCTTGCCCCCTTTATTTTAACCCAGATGCTCTCAATGGTGCAGCCAAGCTCCTCTTCCTGTATCTCTGTGCAGAGAAACGTATCTTTAACATACAGTGCAACTCCACCTCCCTTTCTGTTGCTTCTGTTCCTTTTGAACAAGTTATACCCTTCAGTTGCTGTATTGAGTCATCCCACCAGGTTTCAGTTATCCCTAGTCCAACACTCTCACCACTACAGAGAGAATAGTTCATCATGGTCCTCCTCTTGTCTATAGGTTCTCCATACTCCATGGCACCTTTGTTTATAACATTAAAAATATTCCAGCTTGCTCCAAAGGAAGCCTTTTGCTAGCTAGCAGAAAGCTTCTCCTGCTCACAGAAGGGCTATTTCCAACCTAGCAAAATAACGTTGCACAAGAAAAGTAAATCCAGAAATCTCCTTCCAATCCATTTCTGTAAGCTTTTTCCCAAGACCTTTTTATGGCCCACTAGAGTTTGTAGGCTGCAGCCTGCTGCTGTATACCTTCCTTATTCACCACACTGTAACACAACCTCCAATACAATGTGACACTGCATTGAGACAGGTCTTTGGCTAGCATATTTTGTACAATCATTTACAGAACATCACTAATACATTTTCCCTTTCCACTCATGCTTCTTTGGTTCCAACAAGCCCCTATAATCTCAGTGGAAATGTTAAGGATTCTTATAATTATTTTCAGACATTATTAGTTACACAGTGGGCATGTCGAAGGCAGCCATGATTTTGTTCTCCCCATACAGAAACTGGCCTTTGAAAATTCTAACAATAATTGGTTTCTCAGCAATCTTTGAAGCAAAGTGTAAACAAAATCATTTCCAAGGAAAATCAAGCCACGTCTGCTGTACACTAGAGAATCTTATCCCTCTCCTCTCTGAAGGAATTCTTTCATCTCCCCCACCTCCCAGTTTATCTGCTGCATTGGTTCTCTCCTTTCCATCTTGCTTAGAGAGTATATGTATGTGTAAAATCTTTGAGAACTAGGGATCCCATGATTTAATCTCCCCACAAAACATAGTCTAGTCAGATTTTAATCCCGCATCAATAGGCACAAGCCTGAATATAAATAGTATAAATACCCTTTCCAATTTGATGAGAAGCCTTAGTACTATAAATGCTTTTACTACTTAAGGAAGCGAAGGAATGCAGGGGAGCTGAGGGGGGGAGCTCTGGTTACAACATCTTCCAAGCCTTTGTCACTTTTAAAGGTAGTTAGGACAGGAAACAAGTAAAGGTGAGAAACATGTTCCCTGACTGGTTTCCTGGCTAACACATTCGACAATAAGAGGAAAAGTCAAGTTCTTATACACAGCAAACTCTCTAAATGGCCCAGAGCTCTACCTTTAGTTTGCTGTTTTTCCCTTTCTATTCCCATTTTCACTCTCTGTCTGTCTTCATTAGCCTGCTGGCACTTTGCTAGGATTAGTGAGCTAGTTTCCATGGTTTCTAATTTTCACTTTCTATCTTTCTTTGCTTAACTCATTAAATTGCTCATTACTTCACTGCATTTTACAGGAGACATATTTATTGTATTAGTTACACAATGGCTGGATTAGTAAATGATAGGCAGTTTGCAATTTGAAAGGGTATATTCTAAGAATGGATAGGAAATGCAAGATATATTGGTATTATCGAGCAGGTGTAGCATAACCAGGAAAGAAAGTACTTGTAAGTGTTTGTTCTTTATCAACTGAAATGCGGTATTATATTAATGTCCACTTGGATTTGGGGGACATTGTTCTCTGGTAAGGAAGGACGCCTAGCTAACATGAAAACCCCCCAAATTATTTTTTGGGTGTGCCTGCAAACCATGTTGAAGAGCTTTGCCTTACAAAATGGAAGGATTAAAATGGAGTCTAAAACATAATGGGAAAATACAATTCAGAATTAGAATATTCTCAATGGAAAAATAGTATGAGAACATACAAAAAAGTCACTTCCTATATTGTATTGTATTGATTCTGACATAGCCATTGTATTTTGAAAAGTAACCATATAATTTAACTGTTTAAACAAAAAATGTGCTTGGCATCTCATCGCCCCCACCCCTGAACAAAAGCATACTGTAGGGTTCAGCTCTATAGGCATCATAAGCTACAATTTGGAATGAAGCCTCTGTGAAAGAACTTGTGCACAGGGTCATTGTTGTGAGATATGTTTCTTTGTCGATTAACAAAGAAGCTGAGTTGGTTGATGCAGGATAACAGCCCTGAATCATTAACTTCCCTGCAGTCCTGCCTCTTGTCGCTTTTCATCTTCACCCCAATGGTTACTTCATTTTCGCAGATGCTCAGCACCGTTTAAGCCAGATACCATTCTCACTGAGAAATGGGTTAAAGCATGAACTCCCCTTTGAGAAGGAGCACACACCTCTGCACTTGGGTTCTTTGCCCAAAAGATGATTAGGGCCTGCTGTTCCTAAGGAACCCTGTTGGAGAAGGCTGTTTCCTCCCTAAAAAGCATAACACAAGAGAACTCTGATGTAGCCTCACATGACTGTATGCAGTGATGGGCCTCTCCTCTCTGTTTCCACCTCCACCCTACCTCCAAGCAAAACCACAGGAAGCTCCTTTCTTTCTGAGGGACACTCTGGTCTTAATGGAGCAAGATCCTCCTTGTTGCAAAACAGGAAATGTACTCCTGTTATGTATTCCTATATCAGCCTGCCTGCACTTTAAGATCAGCAAGAGAGGCTCTTCTCACTTGCCCATCTGTGAAGGCAGTTAGGTGACAACATCAGAGAGGGCCTTTCCTACATTGGCCCTACACCTCTGGAATAGGTTGCCATCGGGGGTCTGCCAAGCCCCATCATTGCAAGCTTTTAAAAAGGCCCTGAAGACTTGCTTGTTTACTCTGGCCTCCCCCTGATTATGTTTTATCAGACTGGGTTAGAGCGACAATTGTATTTTAAGTTCTGTCTTACACTGGTGTTTGTTGTTTCTTGGAGCATTTGCTGTCTTTATTACTCCATCATTTTTTTATTATATGATTTTATTGTTGTGCACCGCCTTGGGAGGGCTCTTGCCCTGAAAGGCAGCCTAGAAATATTTTAAATAAATACTCCTGTAGATCCAGCACTTGCTGCTGCTGAACAGCTTCAACAGCTGTACTCCACACAGATCACCTTTCCTCATGGGAACACACAGCCTCCAGCACAATGATATCCAGTTTTAATAGGTAAATGTACCTCTCCTCCCCAGTGTTTCTGATTTGGATGCAGGACATCATGGGGATATAAAATAATTCTGTCTTGTCTCATGTCATAGTTAAGTGTGAAAATAAATACTTATTGATTTTTGCTCCAGTCCATTTCCAGTCTAGAAGGCTAGGGCTTCTCTCATTCATTCCCTAGCAGACAATGTCCAGGTTGTACTGTGGACATTGCAGATATGTGTGTATTTTAAAAGCATTATTCCAGTGTTCTCCAACCTTGGGTCCCCAGATGTTTTTGGCCTACAACTCCCAGCATGCCCCAGCCAGTGTAGGCTAAAAACATCTGGGGACCCAAGGTTGGAGAATACTGCATTATTCCATTTATCCATTGAACATGTAGAAATAATAATAATAAAAAAAATTAAATTAAACATAATTGTCAACTTCCTAATCTCTACGTTATAAGGAGCAAGTTTCAATTGATACTTTTTATTGTTAGACGTAACAATCTTTTCAAATTTAGTTAAACCTCTCTCATATTCAGTTTTCCTTTTCCACTTCTTCGACCACTGTTCTAACTACTGTTCTAACTGTAATAAATTTAACCACGACACTCTTCTTCTCCCAACAATTTCTAATATTTGGTCTCTAGTCCCCATCTTTTCCACCCAATCGGATAATCTAATAACCCTTTCTTCTCTTAGTTTACCCTCCAAATCCAATCTTAAATTTTCGGGAAAATCATTTAGAGCCACCACCGGAGTTAATGGAGAAATCCCTGGTATAAATATGTTCCTCATAGTACTCCAAGTCACTAACAGACTTCTTAAAAAAGGGTTGTCTATGTTTTTTTTATCAATTTATTATTATTTTTTAAGAAAAAGTATATTCTCCAAAGTATTTCGTAATTCAGATGTTTCTAACTCCAACGACATTATTTCTTTAGGCCGTGCTATAATATCCACTATATGTCTTAACTGATTAGCTATATAATACCATTTTAAATTTGGAAGACCCTACTTTTTGCGCTTTATACCATCTTGTTTTGGTAATCCTAGACTTTTCCCCTCCATTACAATATGTGTTAATAATTGTTTGCCATTCTTTAAGTTCCTTTATTTATTTATTTATTTATATTTATTTATTTATTATATTTATACCCCGCCTTTTTTCCTACAAGGAACCCAAGGCGGCTTACATACCGGTAATCCTCTTCCTCCTCTTCATTTTATCCTCACAACAACCCTGTGAGGTAGGTTAGGCTGAGAGTCCATGACTGGCCCAAAGTCACCCAGTGAGTTTCATGGCTGAGTGGGGACTAGAACCCGGATCTCCCGAGTCCCAGTCCAACACTCTCACCACTACTTATCTGATATCGCACTTGGTATCATCCTAAATAAAAAATTTA
This sequence comes from Shinisaurus crocodilurus, assembly GCA_021292165.1. Taxonomy (NCBI): domain Eukaryota; kingdom Metazoa; phylum Chordata; class Lepidosauria; order Squamata; family Shinisauridae; genus Shinisaurus; species Shinisaurus crocodilurus. Next base: position 140,850,709 of record CM037878.1, read on the forward strand.
TCTTGGGCAGAATCTTCATTTTAATCAAAGCAATTCTACCAAACCAGGAAAGTCCAATTTTTTAATACTCCTCTATTTTTTTCTTAACCTCATTCTTTAATTTCCTATAATTCTCTTCTCCCAATTTATCTATATCTTTTGGAATTACAATTCCTAAGTATTTAACTACATTATTAATCTTAACATTACTTTTTTTCCTACACATTTCCATCTCTTCTCTTTTACTATAATTAAACAACAAAAACTTAGATTTGTCCCAATTAATCTGTAGCCCCGTTACTTCCCCAAACTCCTTTAAGTGATTCTCCATTCTATCCATATTTTCTATAGGGTTTTCAATTGTCAAAAGAGTATCATCTGCAAAAAGATTTATTTTAATCTTCTCTCTAATCCCTATCCCACATATATTCCTATCTTTTCTAAATACATTTGCTAAAATCTCCATTACCAACGCAAACAAAATAGGCGAAAGGGGACAACCTTGTCTGGTTCCTCGACCTAGGTAAATTTGCTCTGTTAAACCATCATTTACCACTACTGACACAACATTTTGTGAATATAATTGATTAACTACTCCTCTAAATCTCTCTCCAAACCCCATCGTGTGGAGAAGTGGTTAGAGTGTTGGACTGAGACTCGGGAGATCCGGGTTCTAGTCCCCACTCAGCCATGAAGCTCACTGGGTGACTTTGGGCCAGTCACGGACTCTCAGCCTAACCTACCTCACAGGGTGGTTGTGAGGATAAAATGGAGAGGAGGAAGAGGATTATGTAAGCCACCTTGGGTTCCTTGCAGGAAAAAAGGTGGGGTATAAATATAATAAATAAATAAAAATAAATAAAATAGTTTTTATTAAAAAAATTTAATGCTGGCCATTCCACACAATCAAAGGCTTTGAAAATATCTAGCGCTATTACCCCAGCTCTCAATTTATTTTTCTTTATTAAATATATTATATTTAACACTCCTCTTGTTAAATCTGCCATTTGCCTACTTTGTATAAAACCACACTGGTCTACCCCAACATATTTAGTAATAAACCTATTCATCCTTCTCGCTAATATTGCTATCATTAATTTTGCATCTTGGTTTATTAAGGAACCTGGTTCCGTTAAGTCCTTGTCTGGCTTCGGGATTAGAATAATCTTAGATTGCTTCCATGAAGAGGGGATCTCTCCCCCCTCCAAAATATTATTAAATAACATTTTTAATCTTGGAACTAACATTTTCTTAAAAACCTTATAATATTCAGCCCCTAAACCATCTAGTCTGGGGGTTTTACCCTCTTTCAGTTCATTTATGGCATATTCTATTTCCTTATTTATTTATTTATTTATTATTATTATTATTATTATTATTATTATTATTATTTTAGACATTTGGAACGAATTTATAGAGAGAAAAAGGTAATTAGATTAATGGACTGGCTGGAAAAAAATGGAGACAAGGCAACAAATAATTGAAAGGGTTGGACCAGGAAGAATTTCGTGGTTAAATTTAATCCAATTAGTTCAATGGGGAAAGAAATGGAAGAGGAGACAGGAGCATGAAAGAGAATTCACCGCATTTGAGCAGTTGGTTATGTCTAGAGAACTTATAGAAGGGAATGTATCAGCTAGAGGTATTACAAAGATGATATATAAAATGATTCAGAAATCAGAAGAGCAAGCGGAAAATCTTAAGATAGTTTGGGATACAGAGTTTGAAGAGGAAATAGCAAAAGAAGAGTGGAATAAGATATGGGACAGGCGAATATTGAAAAATATGTCAATAAGGATAAAAGAGAATTCCTATAAGTTAATTTGGAGATGGTACCTGACTCCGGTGAGAATAAACAAAATAGATAATAAATGTTCTCCAATGTGTTGGAGAAATTGTCAGGAGCTGGGTACGTATGCTCATATGTGGTGGAGTTGTAAAAATGTATTGGATTTTTGGGAAATGGATTTTTGAAGAAATATCAGAAATTGTTGGTATTGATTTAGAAGTTTGTCCTAAATTAGCACATTTGGCACACGTGACTTTGCTGCGACATGATGCTCCAACGTCTGACGTAATCCAAAGCATTTTTGTTGTTGACACAATACAACAAATAGCTGATCCGCTGCTGAGCGAAGAAGCAAGCTGCAAAAGAGATATGATCCTCCCCAGCTGTAGACTGTCTCCAATGAGTAGACACAGCCTCTCCTGGAGATAATTCCTTGCCCGATACAGCTTCTTGATAATCGCTCCAGCAAGCTGTGGAAAACGAAATCCCTCTGTCTCAGCGTTGTTCACACTTTTCAGTAGCCTAGTAGCTGCCCGAGCGGGCACCCATGTTCCAGCGACTTCAGCCACTTTAAAATGAAAAATCCTTCATTTCTCTGCTTCTGCATTCTTCAGCTGTGCTGCATTCCAAGCTGCTGTTATCAGCATCCACTCTAGCAACATTGCCTCCTCGGTTGTTTACATTTCAACCGTTCTCCTACAAACATAAACATTCACCTTAACTCTATAAATGCTGATCTCTGCTTATCTGCGTCATCTGGGCCCATAACCAGATGTGAGAGCTTGACTGGGGTTCAAAGCTTACCCAGCAAGTGACTCCCAGTACCACAGATGGAAAGAAGAGATAACAGCAGTTTATAAAGATTAAAGAGTTTATTCTGTAGGACCCATTTCCATGGGATTAAGGCAAGCAATGCAGGCATCTCTTACGCAGAAGAGATTATTCTGTCTCACTACATCATTGCAGACACAAAGTCCAGTGAAGCTCCCAAGTCCAAGTGTGAAGTGGCAAGTGAGAAGAAGAGTGAGTGAGAAGTTGAAGGAAGTGACCAGTCAACAAGTGTCTGCCTTTATTTATAGCAAGACCCTGTACCTATAAATAGGATATTACTCGCCAATTGTGCAACACTTATATAACCTGTTGTACATAACATGTTGTCTCCAAACTGGCTCTGACTCTTAGACATCTTGTGACTGGCTCTGACTCATAGACATCTTGTGACTGTCAGGTGATTTTGTGGACACCATCCGCTTTCTGCAAACCACACTAAATCTTAACATCAACATGTGTTCCAACCCCTTATTTGCTGAGATTACATTAATGCAGGGGAGGGGCACTTGCAGGGGAGAATCAGTGGCTGGGAGGAAAGGGTGCTGAACATACCTGCCAATTCCCCCTGCAAAAGCCACACCACCACCATCCATTTTCCAGCACCTGGGTTCTCTTCTGACTTTGGTCCCTGAGAGGGAGTAAAATCCTTTTAAAATGGACTGGGGGGGTGCATTTGCAGAGAGATTCAACCTTCAGGGGTGGAAGGGTACATCAACCTTCAGGAGAAGGGTACAGCACCCTTTCCACCTGATGATTCACCCCTGCAAGTCCCCAACCCCAGACCACATTAGCATTACCAGCTGAAAATGCGTTGGGAAGCCCACATTTCCCATGTACCATCCAGTTCCATCCTGACTGTATGGAACTGCTGAATTGCCAAAAGGTTATAGGTGCTCCTGAGATTGGTCTGATACATACTCAGATAGTAAACCAGCTTTCTGCATTCCCACAACGGTACCATTGATGGCATAGGAGGAAGGGGAAGATAAGAATCAGTTTGGGGGACTCGGACAAAAGTGGTAAGGAAGGTTCAGTACAGCCATAATAATCAGCAATACTCTTTGATAGACTAAGGATTGTTTAAGATAATTGCCTAGTCCTGTAACTATCTCACAGCTGAGGATTGCTTCACATGTCATTTCTTGTTTAGAGATATAACTTCCATGTAATAAATTGTATCACTTGTACCAGGCATGTACAGCACTGGAACTTCACAAGCCAGGTTCTCCTGCCATGTGTTACATTATGGCAAAATAGACACATACGTGATTATCACAATCTGCTGACCAATTAATTGGGGGAACCTTTTTAGGAAATTTAATCTGGCTACTCAATCAAACATTGCAGCCCTTTTCTTTACATAAGAAAGGTCATTTAAAACAAAAACAACTCAATTGCAATCTCTCATTGAGACTGCCACGCCTTTATGTCCAAAGGGCCTCTAACCGTGATAGCAACATACCAATATTTGCCAATTGTACTCATGGATACTGATTTTGGAAATGGTCCGCGGTGTGACTATGACTGCCAAAATGTTGTACAATTGGAGTGTCTATTATATCCCCTTATTCATAACATAGGAGCCCCTTCCACTTAGACTGTAATGACAAGGGATCCACTGCAGCAAAACTCCTTCCTGTGCCAGCAATGTCAGAATTTGCAAACCATGTGGAAGGAGTCTACAAAACAGCTCTTTCTCATGTCAGCTTTGGAGAAGCTGATGCCGCTGTGGGAAAGGGACGTAGTCATGTTGCCAACTCCTCTTATGGACTCCTCCTCAGGGTTGTTAGTGTCATTGTCCCCCATAGTTCCCAGTGCCCCCACCCTTTCCCTAGGTGCTTGGGAAAGGGTAAAAGTGCATCCCACCCCATTTCTGCTAACACTTACTTTGGACAGCTGTTCAATAAACACAGCATACATCCAATAAGGAGGGCATCCAGAGTAGAGCCTCAGCCAAAGATCTTCAGACATGGGCAGGCTGGTATGGGAAGAGGTGCTCCTTCAGATATTTGGGTCACAAACTATTTAGGCCTCTAAATATAAGTACCAGCACCTTGAATTGGACCCAGAAGTGAGAAGGCAAGTGAATACTGTTCTTTTAAGATTGGAGTTATGTGAATCAACATGGCAGTGCTAATTAAAATTCTGGCAGCAGAATTCTGCACTAATTGGAACTTCCAGGTCCACTTCAAAGACAGCCCCATGTATAACACATTACAGTAATCCAACCAGGAAGTTACCAGAGCATGGATTATCATAACCAGAGTATTCCTGGCCAGAAATGGGCATAGCTGGGCAGGCCAGTTGAAGCTGGTAAAAGATACTCAGTGCCATGAGACTTCCTAGGCCTCTAGTGACAGAGCCAGATCTAGGGGCATCTCAACTTGTGAATCTGTCCTAAACAGGATGAACACTATTTTCCTAGACCCAAGAACCATCTACTCACACTACCTCCATCTTTTCAGGATTCCACTTCAGTTTATTGGCCCTCATCCTGTCTGTTATCAGATACCGATTCAACACTTGCACAGCCAATCCTGACTTTGATGTCAAGAGAAGTAATGCTGAGTACTGGCACTTCAGATTCTCAGTTGACCTCACACAGTGGCTTCATATAAATATTAAACAGCAGGGGAAAATAAAATGAAACTCTGCAGAACCCCATACCATAAATCCCATGGGCTCAAACAGGAATCCCCCTGTGCCACCTTCTAGAAATGGTCCTGAAGAACAGAGTCACCATATCACCTATACCGAATCCATAGAGCCAACAAGCAAGACACTATGGTCAATGGTATCAAATACTACTGAGAGGTCAAGGAGAACCAACAGGATCACACTCTCCCTGGTTCTTTCCCAACAAGCGTAATCCACCAGGGCGACCAAGGCTATTTAATGCCAAACTTAGGCCGAACCCAGACTGAATGGGTTGAGATAATCCTGTTCATTCAAAAACACCTGAGGTTGGCTCCCCACTCAAGCACCCTGCCCAGAAAGGGGATATTTGTGACCAGGTGATAGTTGTTGAAATCATCTGGTTCCAGAGAGGATTTCTTAAGGAGAGGTCACACAATCACCTCCTTCAGGGCAGTCAGGACACCCACTCTCAGTCAGGAGGTATTAAGCACCTCCTGTCCCCACTCAGTAAATCCCTTCCAGCTAGATGTAACTAGCCAAAAGGGGCAAGGATTGAGAACACAGGTGGTTAGCCAAATCCCTCTAAGCACCTTGCCTGTATCCTCAGGCTGCATCAAGTGAAATTAATCCCACACAAGCCAACCAGATGGTGCTATGGCTACGTCCATAGGAACTGTTCTAATAATGGCATCAAGATCAGAGTGGATTTGAGGGGTTTTATTTTCAAAGAGCCTTTCAGACTTGTCATAACAAGTATCTGGGCTTCTAGTACATCTCTTCCGTGGTTTAGTTGCAATAAACCTTTTAGTAGCCAGAAAAGTTCTGCTGGACAGCTCGTCATCATCAGGCGATCACTCGTGACCGAGTAAGATTGTCTTCCAGGATAAAAGGAGGAAATTCTAAAGAAGATTGTGTAGACTCTAGCGATGGGTCCGTAAGTGACTGTGGAGGCCAATTCTAGATCCACACAGCTTCCCACAGTGAGGACACAGGTTACCAGATGGAAGATGGTCCTGTAAAGGATTTGTTTGACGTGCTTTTCGCCTAGCACGTTTCTCCCTTTCACCTTGCACTCGGGCTTCTTCAAAGTCCATGGAGCCTTTGTGAAAGGCCAACCTCCATTTAGATCGGTCATGGGCCAGAGCTTCCCAGTTTTCGATGTTTATATTGCATTTTTTTAGATTACCGGTAGCCTTATGAACATCTTTAAACCTCTTATATTGACCACCGATATTCCGCTTTCCATCCTTGAGTTGGGAATAAAGTAACTGCTTTGGGAGACAGCAGTCAGGCATTCGAACAACATGACCAGTCCACTGAAGTTGGCGTTGAAGGATCATTTTTTCAACGCTAGTAGTCTTTGCTTCTTCCAGTACACTGACATTTGTTCGCCTATCTTCCCAAGTACCGGTAATTTGCAGGATTTTCTGGAGGCAACATTGATGAAATCTTTCAAGGAGGTGGAAGTGACGTTTATAGATAGTCCATGTTTCGCAGGCATACAATAAAGTTGGTAATACAATGGCTTCATAAACCAGTGTTTTGGTCTTCTTACAAATATCCCGATCCTCGAACACTCTATGTTTCATTCGAGAAAACGCGGCACTTGCGGAGCTCAAACGATGCTGGATTTCACTGTCGATGTTAGCTGTAACAGAAAGATAGCTGCCAAGATAGAGAAAATGATCGACATTTTCCAGTATTGTCCCACCAAGCTGGATAGATGGCATCACCAAAGCTTGCACTTGTTGATGAAGCACTTTGGTTTTTTTGATGTTAAGTGAGAGACCAAGTTTTCCATATGCTTCTGCAAAAGCATTTAGGATAGTTTGGAGATCATCCTCTGAATGTGTGGAGACCACATTATCATCAGCATACTGAAGTTCCACAACGGAGGTTGTAATTACCTTACTTTTTGCTTTCAGCCTGCTGAGATTAAAAAGCTTTCCATCTGTTCGATATATAATTCCTACACCAGTGGGAAATTTCCCCTCAAGATGTAAAATCATGGTGATGAAAATAGCAAATAATGTTGGGGCGATAACACATCCCTGTTTAACACCTGATCCCACTTTAAATGGAGCACCATGAGAGCCGTTATGATGCAATGGTGGCAGAGAAGTAGCAATGCTTTGCCACCGCCACAGCACAAAGTAGGGCCAATAATGAGCTCTCACTTACATTTGGTCGTATTCACTGTGAGACTTGCACTACTTGCCTGCTAGTCATATCCTACACTGTTTCATTGCACCTGACTCTCTGGTGAACAAGGGAACCGGCTGTGCTCTGCAGTGCAGGAAATGATGCTCAGGAGCAATTGTGTCATCAGCCTGTTCCATTTCATGAGTGCGACCAGGGCCTTAACAGGATTACCTGTGATGTAAACTGAAACTCCTCAAGAACACTCAGGAATCCTTTGGATTCCATGAGGCTCTGGAGCAGGGCTCTCCAACCTTGGGTCCCCAGATGTTGCTGGCCTACAGCTCCCAGCATTCCCAGCCAGCGTGGCTAATGGCAAGGGATTCTGGGAGCTGTAGTCCAGCAACATCTGGGGACCCAAGGTTGGAGAGCCCTGCTCTGGAGGCAGACCACAGCCCCTGCAGAGGGGAATGGCAGCTGCCCATCTCAATCTCACCAAGAAGTGGTCTGACCAAGACAACAGGGAAATAGAGAACCTACCCCCCCCCAATTCCAGACCTTCTCTCTGACCTGTTCAGACAGAATACCAAGTCCAGAGTATGTCCTGCAGAATGTGTAGGACATGTGATGAATTGAGACACTCCCATAGTTGTCATGGCAGCCATTTCATAGATCATAGAGCTGGAAGGAGCCTACAAGGCTGTCGAGTCCAACCCCCTGCTTAATGCAGGAAACTAGAGGAGGGGTCTCCCATCCAAGTAATAACCAGGCTTGACCCTGCTTAGCTTTCCACACTCAGACAAGCTGAGCCAGCGTAAGCCAGTCCTGAGCTGAGGACTTTGCTGCCCACACCAAATTCAGGTAGTCTCTCCAGAAGGATGCCATAGTATGGGAAGTCCCTCAGAAATTCAGGAGAATCAACAGGGTTGCCCTCCCCCGTCTCTCTCCTGGCAAAAGTTATCCCTCAGGACAACCAAGGCACCTTTGACAAATTAGGGCCAGACAGTGCCCTAATTGGTCTGCATTAATTGTGGGATCCAAATCATGGCAGATATGAGCATTTTTGTTCTCAAAATGTCTTACAATGTGCTATCAAATTGTACCAAATTGCCAACTGGACCAGAATGCAGGAGACCTAGAACCACTCAGAAAAGTTCTGTTGGACAATATTGTAAAGACACAATGATGGTGGAGGGAAATGGCTTCTTCACCACTGTCACTGCCATGAAGGTTTTTGCTTGTTTTCTGTCAGACTCATCATGGGATTTCCTCAATTTGCATTCTATTCACCTCCCAACCAGCTTCATGGCCCTCCACTCCAACATATACCAATGAGCTGGTGGGGTCTGTTTAGATGGAAACCAGGGGTAGGGAACCTCAGGCCTGGGGGTGAAATCTGGCCACCCTGGGCTCCCATTCTGGCCCTTTGGGGTTCCCAGAAGGCCACCCCACTTCCCCTGGCCCCACCTCTTCTCCCCAACTACCAGTTGTTTTGTGGCTTCCAGGCTTTTGTGCAGTCATTTCCCTGTTTTAAAAGGTTGAAATGTCTCTGAGGCTTAGTAATTGGCACTAAGAGCTTTAAGCTACAATATGCTGGTATTTTTTGTATCTTTGACCCACCCCTTTTGTCTTTGGCCCCACCCACCACTAGAATGCAGCCTCCGAGAGTTTCACCTAACTTGAATTCAGCCCTTGGGCTAAAAGAGATTCCCCACCCCTGCTGAAGAGGGTGTTTGGGATCAATTGTGTCAATTGCTTGGGTCATCTCTGAATTCCACAGAACAACTATGGATTTGACAGGAGCACCAACCATACCATCCAGAAAGTCCTCCAAAGCCTTCTAGTGGACTATTTTAATAGGTCACTCACCATTGCAAAGGGGAACAGTCACTGCAAGTCTAAATCCCAACAGGAAGTGATCTCACCACGATGAGGGAGTAACTGTAAAAATTCCCCATTTTCACATCCCCCTCCTCCTGCCTAGTATAGAAAACCAAACTGGTATTGAATCCAGCTGCAAGTGTTGCGATTATGAGATGTTGAGACGGCCACAGTGGTCTCAGCATGAATGTTGAGGTTCCCCAGAAAAAGCATCCTGGGAGTCTTCAACACCAAATCTGAAACCACCTCCATCAGCTCAGATGGGGAAACCAATGAGCAGCAGGGTGGGTGGAACACCAGCGGAATATCTCATCTGCTCTGTACATACAACACAAGATACAAACCCTCCAGATTGGCACTTGAACAGACAGGAAACCTAGAGGGAGAATTTCTATCCATTGCAGGAACCTCTGCTCCCTAACTCTCAAGTCTGTTCTGGAGTTGAACCAAGTACCAAAGCTAACTAACCCGCAACTCCCCAAACCTGATTTCACTTATACAAGCCACATCAGCCTCCTCATCCAAAACCAATTCATGATGAGGGAAATTTTGTTACAAACCAACCTGGCATTCAGTAACAGCACCAGCAGAGCAGACAGCTTGCTGATCAATCAACCATGGATCATCTGGTTGAGGAAAAGTTCACCGAAGGGAATGGGCATAAGATGTTTAATTGTTCTTCCCCTTTCTGGCATGCCAAACACTTGGCACCATATTTTTCCTTTTTAAATTTTTAAATTTCATTAAATTTCCAAAACAAAAACAAAAATATGTTTGACTTCTGCCTCTCTGTCTGACAACTATCACCAATCCATATCCAGTCTACAATTTCTCTATTTTCACAGATAATATTTCTACTACTTTAACTAGTATTCAAAACCCAAAACAATTAATTCACTCTCCATCTTCCTCAATAAGTCCACAAAGGGTTTCCAGCGTTTCATAAACGAGGATAAATTTTTTTCTCTAATTAAACAAGTCAGTTTCGCCATCTCTGCTAGATCCAAAATTTTCAACAGCTATTCTTCTATAGTAGGTATTGCTGCCACTTTCCATCTTTAAGCATAAGTTATTCTTGCTGCTGTGGTCATATACTAAAGTAATATTCCATGTTCTTTCTCTAGTTTTAGATCGATAATGCCCAATAAAAACATTTCAGGTTTAAGTTGTATATTCACTTTTTAAATCCTCTGTATCCATATTTTTCCCTACTTGTGACCACTGCAGTAGGGTCCCCCTCAGCCCTTCCTAGGTGATCACATACATTTTCCAGCCACATAGCTTAAAAGTTAGTTCCCAGCTACTGCACTTTGCTGCTCTTTACTGTCTATCTACTGCCTGCAATAGGCCTCTAATAAATATCCCTTCTCCAGAAGTACAATACATGGGTCACTTGATAGCAGATGTATTCACTCCACAAAGGTGGGGCTTACCTAGCCCAGCTGTGTGTTCCTGCAGGACCTGACCTGTTTCTTGGAGAAGCAGCAATCAGGAGATCTGAGAGGAGTGATGGAGCGAAAACATCTTTCCCTGGTTCCCAGTTGTTCCAGCTACTGTATTTTGCTGCTGTTTCCTGATTGTTGGTATTGTTATGCTAGTATTTGTTTCTACTGCAATTATTTGGCTTTCTCCTTTGCTGCTAAGAGTACACAGAACCACAACTATGCTACACTGGTATAACAGGACCATAGGATTAGCTACCAATCACACACCTCTTTTGAAGTTTATTTGATTTGATTGATTGATTGATTGATTGATTGAATTTCTGATCCACCCCTCTACTCAAGGAGTACTTGAGGCAATTTACAATAAAATAACAAAACAATAATACACACCAATTCCAAACAAAACTAAACTAAAATGATAAAATACATACATTACAATAAAACAGGGGGACCTTCTAAAATGAAAGAGCAGTATTAATCACTAGATGCTTGGTGGTATTTTACCAGCCATCTAAAGGCCATTAACAATGGAGAAAATCTAATCTCCCTGGGAAATGGGTTCTACAACTAGGGTCCTGCCACATGGAGGTCCCCACCTCTAGGAGGTGCGACATGTAACAGGGCCTCAGACGATGGACATAAGCCGGTTCGTATGTGTTGGGACTTGAAAAAGATACTAGGAGAGGATATATTGTGGAGTAATATCCTTCCTATCTCAAGTTAGTGAGATCAGCAGGGTAGAGTCCCTTTCCAGCTTAAAAGAAGCTTAGATTTGGCTAGTGTTAGCCAGTTAGCATTTGGTAATCCAGGATGTTTTAAGGCAGACTGGATTTCCCTGGTTTTGCCCCCTTTTCTCTCCCTCAGAACAATAATCAGAGACACAGTCTTGTAAAAGTTAAAAGTAACATTTACTCACTCAGATTATGCAGTTTCTTACAGTTCGTTACAGTACATTTGTAGTTACTTGGGGTCTGAACTTGTGGAGTTCAGACCAGCAACTCTGGCTACATGCTGCTGCTTGGACCACTGGAGACAACCACAGAAGGTGCTACATTCACTAAGAGTCTGAACAGAAAGAGGAAGAAGCTGAGAGCTATGCCCACTTCCTGTTCAGGCTGTTAATAATTCAATGAGTATCTTCCAGTGAATCCACACTAGAAGATACCAGTGATCTTAACTATTTCACCCAGCTACCTGGTGAAACATGAGCCATAGGTTTTGACTGCAATTTTAATTATCCAACAGTATGGGAGAATAAGCATTTTAGCCCAAATCCAGCTTTGGTTGTGTTACTAGTTGTATGTGGCCTCAAGTGGGGCGGTGCATCCTTTGGATGCATCAAAAGTTGCATCTAGTTGTCGCAAAGGAGCATGAGTATGTGGATTGGGTGCACATCCAGATGTGTAGAAAGCCTAAGTGTGTGTAGAAATCAGCTTCAACACACAGATCCCTTGCAGGATCAGAGCGAATTATGAATAGCCATGACAGGGCATTAATGCTGCAACGTTCCCTAGAACACCTGCTGTATTGCACAATAGTGCTGTGTACCATGTTGTCTCACTACTTTAAAAAATGCATTGATACTAATGTCTTATTCTTTGTAACCTAAGAAGTATTTTTGTTGTTGTTTCATTGTCATGTGCTAAATTACATGTAATTATCCCAGCGTACCCTGAAAAGACTTATCAAAGGATGAATAGAAACAATTAACATAACAAGAGATACATTAGCCCATTGCAGAAGCAAAGGCTTGGCTTGCAAGCACCTGTTTGTAGTTACCATGAGATAAGCATATTGCATTCTTTGTTTACCAGCTAAATGATAGTGTTGGGAGAGGTGGGGACTGCTGATCCTTCACACAGAAATCTGCTGTGCTGAGATATATCACTGCAGACACTGGCAACTCACTAGATGCTCTGGAGGGAGCTAACAAACTTCTTACACAGGCTAAAATCTACATCCTTGCACTTCTGTTCAAATGGATAGGAAGCACTGACTCAGGAGGTCAATATGGGGGGGGGGAGACCTGCAGAGCCTAATTTGAATGTTTTCAGACCCCTGCTCACTCACTTCATCTAGGGACTCTGAACATACAGACACTGTGACTTCACCATCAAGTCAGATTTTCCCCCTCCCTATTCACACACACACACACGCACACACATGCACACACACACCTCTGCTTTTTGTAACATCTTGCCTGATTAAGAGATGTGGAGATCTCAAAAGCTTGCATATTTTTGTGATCTTCTGGTTGGCCTAATAACGATATTACACAAATGGCTTTTTTTGGAAGTTTTCTTACTTTCAACACAGCTATCTTTGTAGAGAGGATGCCCATCAAATTTACTGATGACACAAACTGGGAAGAGTAGTTAATACAGTGGAAGACAGAAACAATATTTAAAATGATATTGACAGAACAGAGAACTGGGCTAAAATTGACAAAATGCATTTCAACCGATATAAATAGGCATGTACAGATTTTGTTAAAGTTGTTCTGTCTGTGTTTTGAGGATTGTTAGGTGTCTTTTTGTGGAGGAAGGGGGGGCTGGCTGGCCCGCCACACCCCCACCCTTTCCTACTTCAAAGGAACCAAGACCCCCAGAGATCTCAAGGTACCAGATTGCCAGCCTCAGCTGTCTGCAACCCTACTTTGGGAAATATACCTTTTTCCCCTTCCCCTCCTCCCTGTAGCTTTCCTGCCTTCAGCCAATTAGAAAGAACTTCACCTGGCCAGGCAAGGGAGGGGGAACTCATGACTCATGGCTTTGAACTACATTTACATATGCAAGCTTTCAGCCTAGCTTCTCCAGGCATCTAGGCGCCATTCATTCAAGAGGAACTATGCACCCCCTCCAGCCTTCACACATGAGGGGGTGTTGTGTGTGTGCATGCAGGAACCCCCAAAGGCCCCTTTCTCCACACGCTAACTATGCACACCCTACCCACCCCAGCCGGTTCACACATGAGGTGTGTGTGTGTGTGTGTGTGTGTGTGTGTGTGAACCCCCAAAGGCTCTTTTCTTCACACCCTTTTCCTTGGGAAAAGATGAAAAGAGGGGTTAACCCTCTCCTTTCATCTATACTAACTAAAAAACAAAACAAAACAAAGAAAAGAGCTTAGCTAGCATTCTACCACAGTGCACCTTTCTTCACTTTCACACACACGCAAAAACAGAACAACACAAAAAGTATCAAAACATCAAATACGTACCTTAACTATAGTCTTAACACAGCTTTAACATCTTAATTCTTAAAATCTTTAAACATCAAAACAGCAAAACAACAAGCAGAAGTTTACAGGTTTCAGTCAGCAGATTGCTGACTGAAATCATAGAATCATAGAAAAGTAGAGTTGGAAGGGGCCTACAAGGCCATCGAGTCCAACCCCCTGCTCAATGCAGGAATCCAGGTCAAAGCATCTCTGACAGATGTCTGTCCAGCTGCACCTTGAATGCCTCCAGACTGGGAGAGCCCACCACCTCCCTAGGTAGTTGATTCCATTGTCTTATTGCTCTGACAGTCAGGAAATTTTTCCTGATGTTTAGGTGGAATCTAGGTTCCTGTAACTTGAGCCCATTATTCCGTGTCCTGCAAACTGGGATGAACGAGAAGAGATCTTTGCCCTCCTCTGTGTGACATCCCTTCAAATACTGGAAGAGTGCGATCATATCTCCCCTCAGTCTCCTCTTCTGAAGGCTAAACATGCCCAGTTCTTTCAGTCTCTCCTCATAGGGCCTTGTTTCCAGTCCCTTTATCATCCTTGTTGCCCTCCTCTGAACCCTCTCCAGTTTGTCTATGTCCTTCTTAAAGTGAGGTGCCCAGAACTGGACGCAGTACTCAAGATGAGGCCTAACCAGTGCCGAGTAAAGGGGAATTATCACTTCCCGCGATTTGGAAGCTATACTTCTATTAATACAGCCCAAAATAGCATTTGCCTTCTTTGCAGCCACATCGCATTGCTGGCTCATATTCAGTTTGTGATCTACCACAATTCCAAGATCCTTCTCACTTGTAGTATTGTTGAGCCAAGTGTCCCCCATTCTGTAACTCTGCATTTGGTTTCCTCTCCCTAGGTGCAGCACTTGGCATTTATCCCTATTAAATTTCATTCTGTTGTTTTCGGCCCAGCGCTCCAGCCTATCGAGGTCACTTTGAATTTTGTTTCTGTCTTCCAGAGTATTAGCTGTTCCACCCAACTTTGTGTCATCTGCAAATTTGATAAGCATTCCCTGTACCTCCTCATCCAAGTCATTAATAAAAATGTTGAAGAGCACCGGGCCCAGGACCGAGCCCTGTGGTACCCCGCTCGTTACCTCTCCCCAGTTTGAGAAGGAACCATTGATAAGCACTCTTTGAGTCCGATTCTTTAGCCAATTGTGGATCCACCTGATAGTTGTTCCATCTAGCCCACTCTTAGCTAGTTTACTAATCAGGATATCATGAGGCACTTTGTCGAAAGCTTTGCTGAAGTCCAGATATATAATGTCCACAGCATTCCCACAGTCCACAAGGGAGGTTACCCGATCAAAAAATGAGATCAGATTAGTCTGACAGGATTTGTTCTTGACAAATCCATGCTGGCTTCTAGTAATCACTGCATTGTTTTCAAGGTGCTTGCAGACTGACTTCTTTATAATCTGCTCAAAAATCTTCCCAGGGATTGATGTCAGACTGACTGGCCTATAGTTCCCAGGTTCCTCCTTCTTGCCCTTTTTGAAGATGGGAACAACATTTGCCCTCCTCCAGTCGTCTGGCACTTCACCTGTCCTCCATGATTTCTCAAAGATAATAGACAGTGGTTCTGAGAGTTCTTCTGCCAGTTCCTTTATTACTCTAGGATGCAGCTCATCAGGCCCTGGAGATTTAAACTCGTTCAGAGTAATCAGGTGCTCCTTGACCATTTGCCTATCAATCTCAAGCTGCAATTCTGCCCCTTCAGTCTGCACTTCAGGTTTGCCAGGGGGGTCATAGACCCTCTTTTGGGAGAAGACCGAGCCGAAGTAGGAATTGAACACTTCTGCCTTTTCTTTGTCTTCTGTTATCAATTTGCCATCCTCATTGCGTAGTTGAACCACCAGTTCTTTCTTCTGTCTTTTACTGTGCATGTATCTGAAGAAAGCTTTTTTGTTGCTTTTAGCATTCCTCGCTAACCTTAGCTCATTCTCAGCTTTAGCCTTCCTGACACTATTCCTGCAGTTCTGTGCTACCTGCCTGTACTCTTCCCCTGTAGCCTGTCCTTCCTTCCACTTCCTATACGTGTCCTTTTTTGTTTTCAGGTCATCTTTGAGTTTATTGTGAAGCCACATTGGCTTTTTCTGTTGCCCTCTGCCTTTTTTCCTTGTGGGAATTGTTTGCAATTGTGCCTTTAAAATTTCCTTCTTTAAAAACTCCCACCCCTCCTGGGCTCCCTTTCTCGTGAGAGTCACTTGCCATGGGATCTTACTAATCATTGTTCTGAGTTTGTTAAAATTGGCTTTCCTAAAATCCAGGGTACGTGTTTGGCTACACTCAGCTTTTGCTTCTGTTAGAATCAAGAACTCTAGTATAACATGGTCACTTTCCCCCAGAGTTCCCGAAACTGCCACTTTATCCACTAACTCGTCTCTGTTGGTTAGAATCAGGTCAAGGATAGCCGATCCTCTAGTTCCTTCCTCCACTTTCTGTAGGAGGAAGTTATCAGCAACACAGGTCAGGAATTTCTTGGAGGGGCCATGTTTGGCTGAATAAGTCTCCCAACAGATATCAGGGAAATTGAAGTCTCCCATTACTACCACATCGTGCCTCCTTGAAACACTGGCAATTTGCTTTTCAAAAGTTCCATCCTCATCTTCTCCTTGATTGGGTGGTCGGTAGTAGACTCCAACCGCCATGTTCGTTTTATTCTTTGCCCCCTTTATTTTAACCCAGATGCTCTCAATGGGGCTGCCAAGCTCCTCTTCCTGTATCTCTGTGCAGAGATACGTATTTTTAACATACAGTGCAACTCCACCTCCCTTTCTGTTGCTTCTGTTCCTTTTGAACAAGTTATACCCTTCAATTGCTGTATTCCAGTCATGGGAGTCATCCCACCAGGTTTCAGTTATCCCTATCAAGTCGTACTTGCCCTCATGTATCAAGAGTTCAAGTTCGTCTTGTTTATTGCCCATACTCTGGGCATTAGTATAGAGACATTGAAGACTATGTGCTTTATAGTCCGACTTTCCCCCTACATTTTGTGGTAGACTATCAATGGGCACCGCTGGAGCTGTTCTCTCCATTGTGGCATAGAGGCCTTCTTCCATTGGTACCTCCGAGTTTATGTCTCCCTCCCCTGTTGGATTCAGTTTAAAGCCCTCCTGATTAAGTTCCTCATGCTGTGTCCAAACACATTCTTCCCAGTCCTTGTGAGGTGCAACCCATCCTTTGCCAGCAGTCCATCTTCCAGGAAGTGTAGCCCGTGGTCCCAGAATCCAAATCCCTCACGTCGGCTCCACCTTCGTAGCCAGTCATTCACTCGGAGTATTTTTCTTTCTCTTTCTATGCCTCTTCCAAGTACTGGAAGGATGGATGAGAAAACTATCTGGGCCCCGAAGTTCTTGAGTTCCCTTCCCAGCTCTTCAAAGTCTGCCGTGATTTCTTTGTAACTCCGCTTGGCAGTATCATTTGTACCCACGTGGAAGAGAAGAAAGGGGTATGTGTCGGTGGGCTGCATGAGCCTCGGCAGCTGTTCTGTCACATCCTTAATCCGTGCCCCAGGGAGACAGCACACCTGGCGAGTCCATGGGTCTTCGCGACATACTTTGGCTTCGATCCCCCGCAGGAGGGAGTCTCCCACTACGAGTACTCTTCTCTTCCTCTTGCTGTAGGCCTTGGATCGATTTCCTCCACTTGACTGACCCTCAGCCTCTTGCTCGATGTCACGTTGGGTGCCCGGTAATCCGTCCTCTGCAGGCTGTCCTCTGCTCTCGTCCTCAAGTACATGGAAGCGGTTCCATAGCTCCACTGCTTCCACAGGCGCAGAGTGTCTTGTAGTTCTTCTGCTCCTAACAGTCACCCTTTTCCAGGGAGTTCCCCCTGTGTTATTTTCCCTTGCCTCTGCAGTCTCTGACTCCGCCTCATCCTGCAGTTGCCCTTCTGGCTCCGGTACTGTGCTTTGGTGCTGTAGATCCACCGTTCTGTCTAAGAACTCCTCACTTTCTCTTATGCTCCTGAGGGTTGACACTTGCTGCTCCAGTCCTCTGACCTTTTCTTCCAACAGCGGGACCAGCTTGCACTTGTTGCATGTGTAGGCCATGTTGATCTCCGGCAGGAAAACAAACATTGCACAGCCCTTGCAGGTCACCACCACTGCTGAGTCCTTTCCTTCCATAGTGCTCTGTTTCTGTCTTCCTAGAATATATATATATATATGTGTGTGTGTGTGTGTGTGTGTTTGTTTTTGTTTTTTTGTTTTTTTGTTTTTTTTTAGGGACCTCCCCCTTGACCTCCGCTGCCGAACTCCGCTGCCAAACTCCTGTTTGCTCTCCCTGTTCGCTCACTCTGTTCGCTCGCTCTCTGGGAGCCTGCTTGCCTTATCACAGTCCCAAAAACAGTCCCAAAAACAGCTGGAGCCTCTCTCCTGTTGTGCTCCTGCTCAGCTGGGAGTCAGGAACAGGAGCTGGGAGTCAGGAACAAGAAATGTGACTCTTCAATTCGCCTTTGTTTGCTTTTAAAGGCTTGCCCCTGCCACTCTGTACCTAACGACGTGAATACCATCACACACCCCTCCAAAGGCCCGATGGGATGGCTTCCCACCACCCAACGACATGAATGCCTACTCCCTTTTCCCAAGGTTTGCATTGGGCACTTTCTACCCAATGACTTGAATGGGATGACTGTTTCCCTCAGAATTGAATGCTGAGCTTTGGAAGCTCTACTCAGTTTTCAAAGGCCTGCCAGTGGCTTTCCACCACCCAACGACATGAATACACCACTCCCTTTTCTCAAGGGTTTGCTTTTGGCACTTTCTACACAAAGGGCTTTTGACACTTGTTACCCAATGACTTGAATGGGATGACTGTTCTAAAGGTTCACTGGTGGCTTCCCACCACCACCCCTTTTCCCAAAGGCACCTTCTAGAACACACAGCCTGGCAATCTTCCAGCCTCTTGGGCTTGGCTCCTTTAGCCCACCACCCAAACTTGCACAGGGTGACTGTCTCTTTCAGACTCAAATGCTTAGCCATGGAGGCTCAACTTGGCAATTCTTCAGCCTCTTGGGCTTGGCTCCTTTAGCCCACCACCCAAACTTGCATGGGATGACTGTCTCTCTCAGAATTGAATGCTTAGCTTTGGAGGCTCTACTCAGTTTTCAAAGGCCTGCCGGTGGCTTCCCACCACCCCCTTTTCCCAAAGGTTTGCTTTTGGCACTTTCTACTCAATGACTTGAATGGGATGACTGTTCTAAAGGTTTGCTGGTGGCTTCCTACCACCCCCCTTTTCCCAAAGGCACCTTCTAGAACACACAGCCTGGCAATCTTTCTTTTAGCCTGCTTTGTTCCCTCGCCTCTGATTTTTTCCTCTGGCAACTCTTCCCTGCCCCCTTGAGGCCCCTTGAACAAATGCAGCAATTATTATCATCATCATCATCATCATCATCATCATCATCATCATTTCAAATTGACCTTTGCACATGACACAAGACAACACAATTAGTTCAGTTGTTTACACTGGGAGCACTGGTCCCCGGTCCCCCAACAACCCTGCAACAAGACAACACAAAGACAACACAATTACACCTGAATCACCCATTCCCTCCCTTCCAGCAACTATTTCACAGTTTTCATTGGCTTTAATCAACCCCCAATCTCAGTCCTCTTTTCTTCTCGCTGGAGACACCTGGAAGGGAAATTCTTTTGTCCGTGCTTCTCCGCCAGCTAGGAGGGAAATCCCCTTTGTCTT
Source organism: Shinisaurus crocodilurus (assembly GCA_021292165.1). Taxonomy (NCBI): domain Eukaryota; kingdom Metazoa; phylum Chordata; class Lepidosauria; order Squamata; family Shinisauridae; genus Shinisaurus; species Shinisaurus crocodilurus. The sequence goes on from CM037878.1 coordinate 140,870,333, forward strand.
TCTGCTTCTTTCAGCCCTCCACTTCGGCAGCACAGGGGACAAAGTCTCTTTTTCTGGGGGGGGGGGGTTCTGATGGCCGCCCCCCCTCTGCTTGCTGCTGCCCAGCCTGTCCATTCACCATGCCCCCCCCAAGAGCAACTGGACAGTCCAAATTCAAAAGTCTCGACAATTTCTCTGGGGCACACAGCACAACTAAAATCACTCATCAAATGCTGTCCCAAAACTCAACTTTTTGCTCACCATTCTCTTAGGAGAGGTTTTCTGGTCTTCTCCCTCCTCTTGGAACACACGCGCGTGCGCACACACCACCTCTTCCTCTCTTCCCGGGCTCCTCCAGCCCCCCAAACTTTGGGATCACGCAGCCGCCATCTGCTCACCCGCAGACTTCTTGCACGCGATGAGGATGGTAGGATCTGGCTCTGCTTACTCACTGGCAACTGCTACTCCCAGCCTCTGTTGTACTCGATGGGTAGTTTCTTTTGCTTGTCCCCTTGGCCTCTCCACGCCTGGAAAAGGGAACCCACCCTGCCTTTTCTGCTGGTACAACTCCATCCAGTTGTCTAGCATGGCAGCTTTTTTCCACCAGTCTACAGGCATCAAGATTTCTTGCCTTCAATGCTCTCTGCTGGGAGCTAGGCTTCCCCAGACTGGGGTAGCCTCTTTCAGCAATCTGAACGTTTTCTTTGAGGCTCAATCTCATCACTTGCTGCCCTTTGCCCACTTGCTGGGCACACAAGCTGTTCTAGAACTCTTCTGTAGTTGAAATTTCTTGCCTTCAACGCTCCCCGCTGGCGCTAGGCTTCCACCAACTGGGGCAGCCCCTTTCAGCAATTTGAACGTTTTTCCCTAAGGCTCAATCTCCCACTTAAATCTCTAAAAAATAACAAACTCTCTATTCATGCACTAACGTCTCTCTAATTTCTCTCATTTGCCCACATGCACACACTCTGTGGTTCAGCTTCGAATCCCAGCACTTGCCACCATGTGGAGGAAGGGGGGGCTGGCTGGCCCGCCACACCCCCACCCTTTCCTACTCCAAAGGAACCAAGACCCCCAGAGATCTCAAGGTCCCAGGTTGCCAGCCTCAGCTGTCTGCAACCCTACTTGGATCTCTGTTCAGGGACTCGCCTTCAATTTCTGTAACCTGGATTTAGATACTGAACCAAGCAGAGTGACTACAAAACCCATGTGGGGTAAAACCAGGACAAGGTTTATTCTGGTAGCATTTTACACAACAAGATTAGGGAAATGAGAGAAGCACACAAAATAAAGAGAGAGACACGTTAGTACACAGTAAAGCTGCAAAACAATAAAACCTGATTCCTTAATATCTCTCAGGCACACACCTGTTACCTGAGGGTGTTCTCTTCAAGGGTTAAATCCAGCACAGCCTCGCTGCCCGAGGGAGATTACCACACCTACCCGAAGGTCCGAGATGGGTAAAACTCCCACAAGGCTTGCCTTTACTAGAGCCTTCAATCCAGCTAATTTCACCAGGAGCTGCCTGGGGTCCTTGGCTTACCGCCATTACCACAGCTGGGTAGAACAAAGACCAAAACCCACGCTTTGGGAAATATACCTTCCCCCCCTCCCCTCCTCCCTGTAGCTTTCCTGCCTTCAGCCAATTAGAAAGAACTTCACCTGGCCAGGCAAGGGAGGGGGAACTCATGACTCATGGCTTATGGCTTTGAACTACATTTACATATGCAAGCTTTCAGCCTAGCTTCTCCAGGCATCTAGGCGCCATTCATTCAAGAGGAACTATGCACCCCCTCCAGCCTTCACACATGAGGGGGTTGTGTGTGTGCATGCAGGAACCCCCAAAGGCCCCTTTCTCCACACGCTAACTATGCACACCCCACCCACCCCAGCCGGTTCACACATAAGGTGAGTGTGTGTGTGTGTGTGTGTGTGAGAGAGAGAGAGAGAGAGAGAGAGAGAGAACCCCCAAAGGCTCTTTTCTTCACACTTTTATTCCATCATCCGCTCATTGACAGAATCAGATTTTTTGTTGTAATACTGTAGAGGTAGTCCCCTGGTTACAAACGAGATCCATTCGTAAGTCTGTCTTTAAGTCGAATGCGTACGTAAGTTGGAACAGAAGCTGTGCAATGTTTGCAAAGTATTGCGAAGTGTTGCGAAGTGTCGCAAAGTATAGTGCGTGCATTTGTAAGTACGAACCATTGTATTTAACTCAGATTTTTACATATATGGCAGTCCATTCTTAAGTATGAGTTGTCCATAAGTCAGAATGTTCGTAACCCGGGGACTGCCTGTATCAGTCTTTTGGCTGCCAAAAGGGTGCAGGAAATCCAGTTACATTGACCTTGCATTAAGTTCCAAGAAGCAAGTAGATAATTACAAAGAGCATGTACATCAGTAAATATTAATGAGCTTTCCAGCACAAAGTGTATTCATAGCTCCTCCCAAAAAGTGGCAGCCATTGGGCATTGCCAAACATATGGATAAGAGAAGCATTAGCATACACCACCAACAGTTAGCCAACTTAGACAAACCCTTATTAAAAAGACGTTGTGGTGTCCAATAGACACGAAACAAAAGTTTTTGCTGAATAAGATGTAACCTAAGATCCATAGACCTTTCTGACACAGACAAAAAAACAATGTTCTATTGATTAGGCAAAATAGGACAATCTAATTCCCTATTCCATTCACATTTAAGACACTGTGTATCATACTTATTAACAGATAATAAGTATTTATACACATGGATCGTGGGGCAACCAGCCTCAATCAATGCTTCCAATAGCAAAGGGGACTCTGAAGCTGTAGAAGTGGTGGGACCAAACCCAGATTCTAGCAATTGTTTCAATTGCTCATATTGCCATTCAGTTGACAAATCATACTTAGCACACAAAGCAGAAAATGGCAGAAAATTATCATCGGCACCCACTAGCTGATCCAAAGTAAAAATCAGCTTATTTGTCCAAGTCTGCCAGACAAACATTTTCTTACCAATTTTAATTTTTATATCTGGGTTTCCCCATAAAGTTCATTTTCCATGCGAAAATGGATCAAACTGTAATTGATGTGATATTGTGCGCCACACTTCTCTTGCTGCCTTAACTGTGGGAGGTACCCTATCTGTTTTAGTATGCCATCCTAATGCAATCCATTTGGGGAGAGGATCCAAACATGAAGATTCCAAAACTGACCAGGGAGGAAAGTCTAATCTAAGCAGAAAAGACCAGAATTTAATACATGCCAACAAATAAGCCTGATGGTATGAAGCAAGACTGGGGAGGCCAAATCCACCCTCTTTGATTGGAAGTTGCATCCTTTTCAAAGATATTCATGTTGGAACAGAACCCCATAAAAATTGATGAAACAAAGAATTACATTTTTAGAAATACTTGCCAGGTATAAATAGAGGAATCCCACATAAAACATACATAACCTGGGGTATAATATTCATCTTAGGTGTATTTACCTTACCCCATAAACTCAACTTTAAAATGCCCATCTATCGATATCCTGTAAGATCTAATTAATTAACTTATTCAAATTTAACTTAATTTGAGATATATCTCTAGGGATGAGTATTCCCAAATAAGTAATAAAATCTGGCCAAGGTTTAGACTGCCAGTTAGCTAGTGAACTATGGGATGTAGTATCTCCAGTCAACATCAGTTCAGACTTTGACCAGTTTACTGAGTAGCCAGACAATTAACCAAAAGTATTAATCATCTGCATCAAAGCTGGAACAGATGACTGGAGTTTCAAAATAAACAATAAAAGTTCATCAGCATAATGAATAAGTTTAAATTCTACACAAGTATGCACAAATCCATGAATACTATAATTCTGTCTAATAGCGCATGCCAGGGGTTCCAAACATAGATCAAATAGCAGTGGAGAAAGTGGGCATCCCTGTCTAGTACCTCTCCCAAGTAAGAAAAAATCAGACAAGAAACCATTAGTCATAACTCCAGCTCTTGGGGTTGAATATAGGATTCTGACCCATTTCAAAACTTCTGCAGTAAAGCCAAAATTTCTCAGTGTAGCAAAACTGAATTTCCAGTAAATTTTATCAAAGGCCTTCTCAGCATCCAATAGCAGCTGTATCTGTTCTGTCCATATTTAGTGCAATCAAATCAACAACCAATCTAATATTATCTTCCCCCTGCCTATTTTTAATAAACCCCACCTGGTCTGGTTGGACTACTGTTGTAATAACTTGTTGCAATCCATCAGCCAAAATTATAGTTGATATTTTAACTATATTGACAAAATAGGTCAATAATTAGCACAGTCGGTGTAATCCTTATCAGGTTTAGGAATCACGGTAATATACGCATCATTGAATGTTGGCGAAAGAAAGCCCAATTCAGAAATAAATTATACAGCCAATAAAGTTTTAGAACTAAAAAGCTGGAAAATGTTTTATATCATTCAATTGGAAATCCAGCCAGCCAAGGGGATTTCCCAGTATTCATATTAGTTATTGCTTTTTTATGCAATTCTAGGCTCCATTAACAGACACACAGTGCCCAGATCATGAGCAGTAATGTTACTACTATATTCTGCTTTGGTAAGACCTCACCTGGAGGTCTTATGTCCAGTTCTGGGCACCACAGTTTAAGAAGGATATCAACAAACTGGAACATGTCCAAAGGAGGGTGACAAGGATGATGAGGTGCCTGGAGATTATGCCCTATGAGGAAGGTTAAAGGAGTTTGATAGTCTGAAGAAGAAATTATTCTTCTTACGATAGCCATCTTCAAGTATTTGAAGGGTTGTCACATTGATGATGGAATGAATTTGTTATCTGTTGCTCTGAGAGTGGGGCTTGAACCAGTATCAAGAAAGTGGACTGACGAAACATTAGGAGGAACTTCTTGATAGTACAAGCTGTTGGGCAGTGGAACAGACAGCCCTATGAGAGATGCTATATAATCAGATTTCCTCAATCAGCAGGGACTAGAAGACCTTGAGGTCCCTTCCAGCTCTATTTCACAAACTCAGTGGGCAGTATCTTATGCTGCCTGCAAGCTAGCAGGACTTGCCACTAGCACAAGAAGCTAGCAGATCCTTAAGCATCCAGAAAGGAGTGGACACACTTGTTTCCGGAATGGGGCAGGTCAGCGGAGCTGACTTTTCATGATCCAGAAATGAGCATTTCTGCTCATTTCTGGAGTTGCTTTTGGAAGTGCTAGTTCCTGGTGAGCTAGCTGTGGGTCCAGTGGGTGCAACAGAACTAGTGGAGACACAGCTGCAGTATTGGAAATAAAATATACATAAATGCTCCTGTCTCTCTACACTTTACATGCTCCCTAGGTGTTAAAAACAAAGTTACATATACTTTTCTTCTTTAGATCATGTCTTTGGTTTGGTGTGTCTGGTCAAGCCACCAGCATGTCTGTGTAGTTGTGTACTTTATGACATACAGGCCTGTGGCTCACACTGGCTCAGCTTGTCTGAGTGTGGAAAGCTAAGCAGGGTCAGGCCTGGTTATTACTTGAATGGGAGACCCCCTCCTCTAGTTTCCTGCATTGGGCAGGAGGTTGGACTCGATGGCCTTGTAGGCCCCTTCCACCTCTATGATCCTATGTGGTTTCACCTTTAGCTGCTCCTATAGGTGTCTCCATTATTTTTCCTTTTCTAAGTATTTATCTCTGCTATTTAACTTTTGTATTGACTCTGCCTATTTTAGACTGGAAGCCTCTAGCAATTCATTACCAGAAGTCCCTAGACTGGGGCCTGCGATCACTTACGTGTTCTGTCCAGTAGACAACTGGGAATGATGAAGACTAATACATTTGCATATAGAGTCTTCCTGGCTGTGTGAAAAGATGTCACCTGAATCCAAACTGGGAGGGTTAGGGTTGGGTAGACAAATGCCAGAGCACAGACAGAAATTTACCAAAAACAATAAGATTCCCGCCCCTCACAATTATCTGTAGGGTAAAATATATAGCTAATAAATATTTTTTTAAAAGATACAATATTTATACCATGGCTTTCCATTGCATATAACAATACCCAAGGCAGTTTGCAAGTTAGTTAAAAATAATACAATAAAACATAATAAAACATGAACCCGTGCTTGGACGGGTTCATGCAACCACGTCTGTTCTGGATCCTTGCCCCTCTTGGCTTATAAAAACTAGCAGGGAGGGAACGGCTGGCTGGGCCAGAGAGGTGATCAATGCCTCCTTGTGAGAGGGAGTGGTCCCATGGCACCTGAAACAGGCGGTGGTGTGAGACCACTCCTGAAGAAACCCTCTCTGGACCCGGAAGATCTTAACAACTTTAGGCCGGTGGCGAATGTTCCTTTCCTGGGCAAGGTCCTCGAGCGGGTGGTGGCCAACCAGCTCCAGGTGCTCTTGGATGAGACTGATTATCTGGATCCATTTCAGTCGGGGTTCAGGCCTGGTTTTGGCACAGAAACAGCTTTGGTCGCCATGTATGATGACCTATGTCGGGAGAGAGACAGGGGGAGTGCGACCCTGTTGATACTGCTGGATCTCTGTGTGGCTTTCGTTACCATCAACCATGGTATCCTTCTGGAGCGGCTGTCTGAGTTGGGGGTGGGGGGCACTGCATTGCAGTGGTTCCGCTCCTACTTGGATGGCCGGCTCCAGAGGGTGGTGCTTGGGGAATGTTGCTCGGCCCCATGGACTCTCCAGTACGGGGTTCCTCAGGGGTCGGTCTTATCCCCCATGCTATTTAATATCTACATGAAACCGCTGAGTGGGGTCATCCAGAGTTTTGGAGTGCGTTGCCATCAGTACGCTGATGACACGCAGCTCTATTTCTCCTTTTTATCTTCAGCAAGTGAGGCTGTGGATGTGCTGAACCGGTGCCTGGCTGCGACAATGGACTGGATGAAGGCTAACAAACTGAGGCTCAATCCAGACAAGACTGAGATGCTGTTAGTGGGTGGTTCCTTTGACCAGATGGAGGGTGTTCAACCTGTTCTGGATGGGGTTGCACTCCCCTTGAAGGAGAAGGTTCGTAGCTTGGTGGTGCTCCTGGAGCCATCTTTGTCACTTGAGGCTCAAGTGGCCTCAGTGGCAAGGAGTGCCTTCTACCAGCTTCGGCTGGTGGCCCAGCTATGCCCCTATCTGGACAGGGATAGCCTGGTCTCAGTAATCCACGCTCTGGTGATCTCTAAACTAGGCTACTGCAATGCACTCTACGTGGGGCTGCCTTTGAAGACTGTTCGGAAGCTGCAGCTTGTGCAAAATGCGGCAGCTAGGCTTATTGCGGGGACCAGAAGGTCCGAGCACATTACACCAGTTCTGGCCCGTTTGCACTGGCTGCCAATATGCTTCCAAGCCGAATTCAAGGTGCTGGTTTTAACCTATAAAGCCCTACACGGCTTAGGACCACAATACCTGACGGAACGTCTCTCCCAACCGCAATCTACCCGGACACTACGCTCAATATCTGGGGCCCTCCTCTGATTGCCACCTCCAAGAGAGGCTCGTTTGGTGGCAACGAGGAGGAGGACCTTCTCGGTGGTAGCCCCCCAATTATGGAATCAGCTCCCCACTGAGACCCGCCTGGCGCCAACCTTACTATCTTTTTGGCACCAGGTTAAGACCTCCCTCTATGCCAAGGCATTTAGTTAGGAGCTTGGAATAGCACGGGGGGGGATTGTCACCTGTAGGCTCAGTTTTATTGGCTTTTGTACTGTTCTTTTAAACTGTGTTTTTAAATTCGGTTTTTAATTCTTTAAACTATTTTGTATGTTTTTATTGTTGTTTTTATGTATGAAGTATTGTGAACCGCCCAGAGAGCTTCGGCTGTGGGGCGGTATATAAATGAAATAAATAATAAATGATGATAATAATAATAATAATAATAATAATAATAATAATAATAATAATAATAATAATATAAAATCAGTAGATAAAGAAAATCATTTGTCAAATGCAGAGATCAGTTAATATTGTAGGCTCTTCAAAATAAAATAAAAGCTGCCATCAAAACACCATCAAGAAGGGGATGAGGCAGAGAATGCCCATGTCTGGAAGTCACTATGGAGAGGGCCCCTTAGTAATCACTCTTCCATTATGAAATAAAGATAAACAGTATCAAGGGATGTGAAGGGCCTGGGCAGCTTCAATAAACAGAGAAGGATCTTTTGGGGCTAGTAGCTACATAGAACATGTGGTCCTGCAGGTGGTATTGGAAGCACATAGTGCAGGCCACAGCTAAGCAGGTATGAGCCGGGTCAGTGCTTGGATGGGTGACTGCCTGGGCTGCCCACATCTGCTCTCCTGCATTGAGCAGGGGGTTGGACTCGATGGCCTTATAGACCCCTTCCAACTCTACTATTCTATGATCCTATGACATGTAAATGCCAGTGCTTTTTTTTTTTTTTACAGCAATCACAGCAACTAAAAATGAGGGGCTCGTACTGGGGAAGTCCCTGATGTTCAGGCTCCACACTCACAGTGAATTAAGTCTGGAAAGGTTGGGGTGCTAGAACAGGGGCCTACTGATCTATTGGGAACTACTGGTAAATCTCCAGGTAATTTGCAGTAGATTTGTAAGGACTTCCACCTCCCCACAGTTCAACAGTAGCAACAATGAAAAGCATTTTCTCTCCTAAATTAGGAGTAGATTAAATGGGAGTAGATTTGTTTGTGACAGAATTTGTGAATGAGTCCACTTCTGGTACGGAAACCAAATTCCTGGCATGAGCATGTGCTGTGAAGCACTTAATTCCACAATTCTATGTCCTCCCTTCCTGAGCCACTGTTTTTCATCTTACCAAATGGACCTGAGGGTTCTAGTGAAAAACAAAGTAGATCCTACAAGCTTAAAGTTTGTCTGCCCCTGTACAAGCGGAATGACTACATTCAAACTGCAATCCTATGTGCACTTACTTGGAAGCAATTCATCTTGAGCTCAGTGGGATTTACTTCTGAGTACAAATGCAGAGGATCAGGCATCAGTTGATTGTATTTTATTTTGTGATTTTTTTTAATTTTATGAATTTGTATTTTAAATCTGATTTTAATATTTATATATTAACCGCTTAGGGATTTTATTATATTTAGTGGTATATAAGTATCACAGATGAATGAATGAATGTGCCAGACAACAAATTATAGAATTTAGTGAATTTCAGGAAAAATATACTAATCATCCTCCCCACACCCACAACCCACCCCTGAGCTCACTGAAAATAACACATGCAGTTGAAACATCTCCAAATTTGGGCCCGGTGCCTTGCACCCTTCTCCAGTGGTTGGGCTCTTGGAGTTATTGGACATGTGTCCATATTGGACAGCAATTCCAAACCTATAAGGAAATTGTCTATTTTAAAAGTGACATGAATAAATGGTGAGTGCAATGGGGAAAAGAATTGGTCATATTAATATAACTGTCAAAATGGAAAACAGCATTACTAGCTGTTCAACTGTCCACACTAGACATTAAGCGAAGGCTGAATCAGCAAAAGTTTCTTTGGCAAGGTTACTGGACACTACATAGACTGCATTAAAAGGTATTAGTCTGACAACCAGCTATTGGAGAGATGATAAAGATGAGGGCTTCCCTCTCTCAAAATATTAGAACTCGGGGTCATCCCATGAAGCTGATTGGTCGGAGATTCAGGACAGATAAAAGGAAGTACTTCTTCACACAGCTCATAGTTAAACTATGGAAATTCACTTCCACAAGATGTAATGATGGCCACCAATTTGGATGGCTTTAAAAGGGGATTAGAAAATTCATGGAGGAGAAGGCTATCAATGGCTACTAGTCCTGATTGGTTATATATGCTACTTCCAGTATCAAAGGCAGTATGCCTATGTACACCAGTTGCTGGGGAACTTGGGTGGGAGGGTCCTGTTGCCCTCATGTCCTGCTTGTGGGTTTCCTATGGGCAGCTGGTTGGCCACCACATGAACAGAATGCTAGACTAGATGGATCCTCGGTCTGATCCAGCATCTGGGCTCTTCTTACTATGTTCTTACGTTCTTACAGTGTAGGTGGTCTGTGTCAGAGTGTAATGTGTCCTTGAAGCAGAAAGGACTGCAGCAGAGCACCTGTGAACAGAAGTTCTTTGGGAGTGTAACTTGTTAAATACGGGCAGTGTGCCCAAGGTCATAAACAGAGTGATGAGAGGGGAGGAGTTAAATGCCGTAATATTCTCTCCCCACTAGTCTTTATCTCTATGCTGTTTTGTGCCATGCATGGGGAGCCTTGCACTGATTGTTTAGCTGTAAAATGTAATGAATCTATGCGTGAAGAACCTCAGTAAAAGTTTCTACTGATGAGCTCACGTCTCCTCGTTATTCTTCGAGCTTGCACACAACAACTCCTATCTCTGCAACGGGTTGTGGCAGCAGAGTTTCGACAGTCTGGCCCTGCCCAGTTTGTCAACTTTTATGGCCAGATGTATAATATTAGAAATATCAGTCTTTTTGTAACTGCTGCACCTGATACTGGAATTTGTACCTACAGTCTGGGACTTAGGAGCAGGCAGTGTTGCCCTGCCAAGGTGTGGATCATTAATAACCAAGATATTCTTACTACTAACACAGAAATATAAATCCTGCCTCAAACTTGATTGATGAATCAAAGAGATGTCTGCCTAGTAATCAGGGAAGAAGTAATGTATAGTGGCAAAATGCAGCCAGACACTGATCTGCCATTTGGACTAAGTATGAAGAGATGTTGCCATAGGAAACACTTTCTGAGATGTACTGTATCACTAGGAACCTGAGAAGAAGACAGCATATTCTTGACATCAAGAGACAACATATCATCATATTCTCCAACTGCCCCCAAAATGCCGGGACTGTCATGAAAACCCTTAAGCCATCCCGGCTTCTCACTTTGTCATGCAGAGTCCCAAATTTAAACTTTTAAAGCTTTCCTTAAAGGGGCCATGCCATGGGCAAAATTGCAGCTTAGCTAAAACTGCAAGCTTAGCTGCAATTTTGCCCATGGCATGGCCCCTTTTAGTGTAACTCTTTTTAGGCTTGAACAGCTCCACAGAGAGACAGACGCTGGGAGGATGTGTGCACGCGTGCACACACGCTCTACCTGCTGAAAATGAGGCTGCACCCGGTGGCAGCCTGGACAGAGGGAGGGAGAGGTGAATGAGGGAATTTATCACATGACTCCTATCTTTATATTGCCAAAGATTTTATTTCCTAACAGAACCAACTCTGTGCCTCTAACAGGTGAGTTTACAGTGTCAGAAGGAAATGCAAGAAGCTTCCCCTTCTCTCTGAAGCTCCATGTTGGGGTGTGTGGGGTGTGTGGGTAAGCTTCACCTGTTGAATTTGTGCCAATCCTGACCATTTTAAAACAAAAAGAAAGAGATTGCCCTGCAAGCACACCACCACCCCTGAAAAACACCAGATAGCAACAATTAACGGTTTAAGTAAGGTTAATTTTTTTTTTTACAAAAGCCACTTATAAAATATTATAAAATAATATATAATTTAATAATGTAATAACTATAATATATAAGATTTTGTGTGTTTCCTCTAATAACTTTGGTACTTGACCATGCCCTTTGGTTGCCTAGCCATACCCTTGGCCATGCCCTCATGTTGCCTGGCCACACCCTCTTGATCACACCTTCATGTTGCTTAACCATACCTCTTACAAATTCACATGTGTGTCCCTATTTTCATCTGTGAAATGTTAGAGGGTATGGCATATAGTCAGCTCAGGCCCAGGACAATTTTCTTATGTCCCCCCTCTGTAACCCCTCCCCCAATTAATTATTCACTATTTCCTTCCTGGTTCCCTATCCCTTGGTTAGTTTGGAGTTTCCCCACAAACATTGTATATATATTTGTGTGTTCTATTGAAAAATGGGAAAGGTTGTGTAATAAAATATGTTTAAAAATATGATTTGGGTAATGCATCTGCAATTCAGATATGATTTTTGCCAGATTTTTTATTGCAGCAATAACCAATAATAAGGAACTGCTAAACTTGATGATTGGCTACTGAGATAGAATCATAGAAAAGTAGAGTTGGAAGGGGCCTACAAGGCCATCGAGTCCAACCCCCTGCTCAGTGCAGGAATCCAGGTCAAAGCATCCCCGACAGATGGCTGTCTAGCTGCACCTTGAATGCCTCCAGAGTGGGAGAGTCCACCACCTCCCTAGGTAGTTGATTCCATTGTCTTATTGCTCTGACAGTCAGGACATTTTTCCTGATGTTTAGGTGGAATCTAGGTTCCCGTAACTTAAGCCCATTATTCCGTGTCCTGCAAACTGGGATGATCGAGAAGAGATCCTGGCCCTCCTCTGTGTGACATCACTTCAAGTACTGTCTGTTCCTGACTCCCAGCTGAGCAGGAGCACAACAGGAGAGAGGCTCCAGCTGTTTTTGGGGCTGTGAAAAGGCAAGCAGGCTCCCAGAGAGCGAGCGAACAGAGCGAGCGCACAGGGAGAGCAAACAGGAGTTTGGCAGTGGAGTTCGGCAGGGGAGGTCAAGGGGGAGGTCCCTAAAAAAAAAAAAAAAACAACAAACAAACAAACAAAACACACACACACACACACACACACATATATATATATATATATATATTCTAGGAAGACAGAAGCAGAGCACTATGGAAGGAAAGGACTCAGCAGTGGTGGTGACCTGCAAGGGGTGTGCAATGTTTGTTTTCCTGCCGGAGATCAACATGGCCTACACATGCAACAAGTGCAAGCTGGTCACGCTGTTGGAAGAAAAGGTCAGAGGACTGGAGCAGCAAGTGTCAACCCTCAGGAGCATAAGAGAAAGCGAGGAGTTCTTAGACAGAACGGTGGATCTACAGCACCAAAGCACAGTACAGGAGCCAGAAGGGCAACTGCAGGATGAGGCGGAGTCGGAGACTGCAGAGGCAAGGGAAAATAACGCAGGGGGAACTCCCTGGAAAAGGGTGACTGTTAGGAGCAGAAGAACTACAAGACACTCTGCGCCTGTGGAAGCAGTGGAGCTATGGAACCGCTTCCATGTACTTGAGGACGAGAGCAGAGGACAGCCTGCAGAGGACGGATTACCGGGCACCCAACGTGACAGCGAGCAAGAGGCTGAGGGTCAGTCAATTGGAGGCAATCAAACCAAGGCCTACAGCAAGAGGAAGAGAAGAGTACTCGTAGTTGGAGACTCCCTCCTGCGGGGGATCGAAGCCAAAGTATGTCGCGAAGACCCATGGACTCGCCAGGTGTGCTGTCTCCCTGGGGCACGGATTAAGGATGTGACAGAGCAGCTGCCGAGGCTCATGCAGCCCACCGACACATACCCCTTTCTTCTCTTCCACGTGGGTACAAATGATACTGCCAAGCGGAGTTACAAAGAAATCACGGCAGACTTTGAAGAGCTGGGAAGGGAACTCAAGAACTTCGGGGCCCAGATAGTTTTCTCATCCATCCTTCCAGTACTTGGAAGAGGCATAGAAAGGGAAAGAAAAATACTCCGAGTGAATGACTGGCTACGAAGGTGGAGCCGACGTGAGGGATTTGGATTCTGGGACCACGGGCTACGCTTCCTGGAAGATGGACTGCTGGCAAAGGATGGGTTGCACCTCACAAGGACTGGGAAGAATGTGTTTGGACACAGCATGAGGAACTTAATCAGGAGGGCTTTAAACTGAATCCAACAGGGGAGGGAGACATAAACTCGGGGGTACCAATGGAAGAAGGCCTCTATGCCACAATGGAGAGAACAGCTCCAGCGGTGCCCATTGATAGTCTACCACAAAATGTAGGGGGAAAGTCGGACTATAAAGCACATAGTCTTCAATGTCTCTATACTAATGCCCAGAGTATGGGCAACAAACAGAATGAACTTGAACTCTTGATACATGAGGGCAAGTACGACTTGATAGGGATAACTGAAACCTGGTGGGATGACTCCCATGACTGGAATACAGCAATTGAAGGGTATAACTTGTTCAAAAGGAACAGAAGCAACAGAAAGGGAGGTGGAGTTGCACTGTATGTTAAAAATACGTATCTCTGCACAGAGATACAGGAAGAGGAGCTTGGCAGCCCCATTGAGAGCATCTGGGTTAAAATAAAGGGGGCAAAGAATAAAGCGAACATGGCGGTTGGAGTCTACTACCGACCACCCAATCAAGGAGAAGACGAGGATGGAACTTTTGAAAAGCAAATTGCCAGTGTTTCAAGGAGACACGATGTGGTAGTAATGGGAGACTTCAATTTCCCTGATATCTGTTGGGAGTCTTATTCAGCCAAACATGGCCCCTCCAAGAAATTCCTGAGCTGTGCTGCTGATAACTTCCTCCTACAGAAAGTGGAGGAAGGAACTAGAGGATCGGCTATCCTTGACCTGATTCTAACCAACAGAGACGAGTTAGTGGATAAAGTGGCATTTTCGGGAACTCTGGGGGAAAGTGACCATGTTATACTTGAGTTCTTGATTCTAACAGAAGCAAAAGCTGAGTGTAGCCAAACACGTACCCTGGATTTTAGGAAAGCCAATTTTAACAAACTCAGAACAATGATTAGTAAGATCCCATGGCAAGTGACTCTCATGAGAAAGGGAGCCCAGGAGGGGTGGGAGTTTTTAAAAAAGGAAATTTTAAAGGCACAATTGCAAACAATTCCCACAAGGAAAAAAGGCAGAGGGCAACAGAAGAAGCCAATGTGGCTTCACAATAAACTCAAAGATGACCTGAAAACAAAAAAGGATACGTATAGGAAGTGGAAGGAAGGACAGGCTACAGGGGAAGAGTACAGGCAGGTAGCACAGAACTGCAGGAATAGTGTCAGGAAGGCTAAAGCTGAGAATGAGCTAAGGTTAGCGAGGAATGCTAAAAGCAACAAAAAAGCTTTCTTCAGATACATGCACAGTAAAAGACAGAAGAAAGAACTGGTGGTTCAACTACGCAATGAGGATGGCAAATTGATAACAGAAGACAAAGAAAAGGCAGAAGTGTTCAATTCCTACTTCGGCTCGGTCTTCTCCCAAAAGAGGGTCTATGACCCCCCTGGCAAACCTGAAGTGCAGACTGAAGGGGCAGAATTGCAGCTTGAGATTGATAGGCAAATGGTCAAGGAGCACCTGATTACTCTGAACGAGTTTAAATCTCCAGGGCCTGATGAGCTGCATCCTAGAGTAATAAAGGAACTGGCAGAAGAACTCTCAGAACCACTGTCTATTATCTTTGAGAAATCATGGAGGACAGGTGAAGTGCCAGACGACTGGAGGAGGGCAAATGTTGTTCCCATCTTCAAAAAGGGCAAGAAGGAGGAACCTGGGAACTATAGGCCAGTCAGTCTGACATCAATCCCCGGGAAGGTTTTTGAGCAGATTATAAAGAAGTCAGTCTGCAAGCACCTTGAAAACAATGCAGTGATTACTAGAAGCCAGCATGGATTTGTCAAGAACAAATCCTGTCAGACTAATCTGATCTCATTTTTTGATCGGGTAACCTCCCTTGTGGACTGTGGGAATGCTGTGGACATTATATACCTGGACTTCAGCAAAGCTTTCGACAAAGTGCCTCATGATATCCTGATTAGTAAGCTAGCTAAGAGTGGGCTAGATGGAACAACTATCAGGTGGATCCACAATTGGCTAAAGAATCGGACTCTAAGAGTGCTTATCAATGGTTCCTTCTCAAACTGGGGAGAGGTAACGAGCGGGGTACCACAGGGCTCGGTCCTGGGCCCGGTGCTCTTCAACATTTTTATTAATGACTTGGATGAGGAGGTACAGGGAATGCTTATCAAATTTGCAGATGACACAAAGTTGGGTGGAACAGCTAATACTCTGGAAGACAGAAACAAAATTCAAAGTGACCTCGATAGGCTGGAGCGCTGGGCCGAAAACAACAGAATGAAATTTAACAGGGATAAATGCCAAGTGCTGCACCTAGGGAGAGGAAACCAAATGCAGAGTTACAGAATGGGGGACACTTGGCTCAACAATACTACAAGTGAGAAGGATCTTGGAATTGTGGTAGATCACAAACTGAATATGAGCCAGCAATGCGACGTGGCTGCAAAGAAGGCAAATGCAATTTTGGGCTGTATTAATAGAAGTATAGCTTCCAAATCGCGGGAAGTGATAATTCCCCTTTACTCGGCACTGGTTAGGCCTCATCTTGAGTACTGCGTCCAGTTCTGGGCACCTCACTTTAAGAAGGACATAGACAAACTGGAGAGGGTTCAGAGGAGGGCAACAAGGATGATAAAGGGACTGGAAACAAGGCCCTATGAGGAGAGACTGAAAGAACTGGGCATGTTTAGCCTTCAGAAGAGGAGACTGAGGGGAGATATGATCGCACTCTTCCAGTATTTGAAGGGATGTCACACAGAGGAGGGCAAAGATCTCTTCTCGTTCATCCCAGTTTGCAGGACACGGAATAATGGGCTCAAGTTACAGGAACCTAGATTCCACCTAAACATCAGGAAAAATTTCCTGACTGTCAGAGCAATAAGACAATGGAATCAACTACCTAGGGAGGTGGTGGGCTCTCCCAGTCTGGAGGCATTCAAAGTGCAGCTGGACAGACATCTGTCAGAGATGCTTTGACCTGGATTCCTGCATTGAGCAGGGGGTTGGACTCGATGGCCTTGTAGGCCCCTTCCAACTCTACTTTTCTATGATTCTATGATTCTACTGGAAGAGTGCTATCATATCTCCCCTCAGTCTTCTCTTCTGAAGGCTAAACATGCCCAGTTCTTTCATTCTCTCCTCATAGGGCCTTGTTTCCAGTCCCTTTATCATCCATGTTGCCCTCCTCTGAACCCTCTCCAGTTTGTCTATATCCTTCTTAAAGTGTGGTGCCCAGAACTGGACGCAGTACTCAAGATGAGGCCTAACCAGTGCTGAGTAAAAGGGAATGATCACTTCATGCGATTTGGAAGCTATACTTCTATTAATGCAGCCCAAAATAGCATTTGCCTTCTTTGCAGCCACATCGCATTGCTGGCTCATATTCAGTTTGTGATCTACCACAATTCCAAGATCCTCATGTCATAATATTGTTGAGCCAAGTGTCCTCCATTCTGTAACTGTGCATTTGGTTTCCTTTCCCTAGGTGCAGCACTTGGCATTTATCCCTATTAAATTTCATTCTGTTGTTTTCGGCCCAGCGTTCCAACCTATCGAGGTTGCTTTGAATTTTGTTTCTGTCTTCCAGAGTATTAGCTGTTCCACCCAACTTTGTGTCATCTGCAAATTTGATAAGCATTCCCTGCACCTCCTCATCCAAGTCATTAATAAAAATGTTGAAGAGAACTGGGCCCAGGACCGAGCCCTGTGGTACCCCGCTCGTTACCTCTCCCCAGTTTGAGAAGGAACCATTGATAAGCACTCTTTGAGTCCGATTCTGTAGCCAATTGTGTATCCACCTGATAGTTGTTCCATCTAGCCCACTTTTAGCTAGCTTGCTAATCAGGATATCATGAGGCACTTTGTCGAAAGCTTTGCTGAAGTCCAGATATATTATGTCCACAGCATTCCCATAGTCCACAAGGGACAATGAGATCAGATTAGTTTGGCAGGATTTGTTCTTGACAAATCCATGCTGGCTTCTAGTAATCACTGCACTGCTTTCAAGGTGCTTGCAAACTGACTTTTTTTATAATCTGCTCAGAATTATTATTATTATTATTATTATTATTATTATTATTATTATTATTATTCTCAGAGATCAGAATTTGATCCCTGTAATGTAGTGTGCATTCTTTTGTTGAATATTGTATATTCTTCCATGTGAAGTACACAGTACTGTGGGTGAGTATCAGTGCAGATTGCATAAAAGAGCTCAGCACTGCAGAAGCAGGCTTGTGCTAATAGAAAAAAGAAAGAATGGAGAAATCAATCGATCACTAAACCTTATAAAAGAGTAACATAAAATGGAATTGCAGTCAATGGAAAAATTGAAAGCATTAAAAACTAGCCAGAAAAATATGACAAAATGCTATTGTTCATGGCAATTTCATTTTCAGATGTTCATCTAAGAAAAGATACAAAACTTGAATTAAAAGAAAAACACTTAATGTCATTTCTAACCAAGACCCGCATTTTACAGATCACTCACCATACTTTCTGGAACTGAAATGCTGCAAAGAAAATACCTGCCATTCAGTTTCATGAAGTCATTTTACTCCTGAATTATGTGAGTATTTATTTAGATTAAAATCCATTTATGCACAGCCCCCCTGAAGTCACTCTAAGAACTCCAGCTGATGACATATTTCATGTTAGTCTTTCATTTTTCCCCACTCTGCTATTTTTAATCTGTGTTGAAATGAACAATAATGTCACAATAATGTGATTGTCAAGCCTCAATTCATGATAAGAAGACAAATGAAGAGTCTGACATAAAGCATTTTAAATACTAATAAAAAAAGTAATGCTGTGGAGTAACACCCTGGGATGCATCTAAGGACATGCACCCCTGTCCAGCAGGGGAAATGTGGATGCACAACCCCATCTATATTACAAGGCCTGTCAGGGTCCCATAGAAAAGTTTGATGCACCTTGATGCAATACTGATTGTTGGTATGCAAACAGCTGCATGTTATTTATTTTATTATATTATTAATTTTATTTTAAATAAATATATATATATGTACCATCCTTCATTAAGAAATTCCAGGGTGGTTTACAGCATTAATTAAAACAACAAAATAGAGATAAAAATCCACAATAAAACAGAAAATCTAACAAAACTAGTTATTAAAATCAGCCAATTCTTGGTTAAGCAAATATGTCTTCAACAGTTGCTGAAACACCATTAGCGTTGACACCTGTCATACTGCAGGTGACACCCCTTTCTCTCTCCAAATAAAGATCAGGGTAACCAAGGCTGATTCTATCCTAAAACCAGGTCTGAAACCAGATTGGAACAGGTCTAGATAATCTGCTTCCTCCAAGAATACCTGGAACTGATCTGCCACCATCCTCATAAGCACATTACCCAAAATGGGGTGTTTGCTACTGGGCAGGAGTTATCATGTACCTCTGGGCCCAAGGTAGTCATTTTCAGGAGAGGACACACTGACTTGGTTTACACAATGTACCAACCAAGGGTTGTCAGCCATGTTTGATTCAGGGTGGTTTGTTGTGATGTCCGAACCCAGCACAGTTTCCTCACCGTGGTTTGTTAAGCATGCACAAGCCACCCTGAGGTAGGGATGTATGCGAAAATCGACAGGTGGTGGAAGCGGGGGCAAACTCGCCCCACTCGACCCCCCCCCCTCGACTGAACTTACCTTTCCTCGGCTCACCACATCTCCCCAGAGAGGAGCCAGGGAGAGGTTCTTCCGGGTCGCCGGCGCTGGCACTTTTTACGTAAGTTCCATAGAAAACCAGCTTAAAACAGCCACGATTTGCTATTCACGGCTGTTTTACACTGGTTTTCTATGGTACTTACATGAAAAACACAGTGCCGGGGACCAAGAAGTGACACAACGGGACCCCTGCGCTGCATTTTTCATGTAAATACCATAGAGAACCAGCGTAAAACAGCCGCGATTAGCTATTCGCAGCTGTTTTAAGCTGGTTTTCTATGGTAATTACGTGAAAAGTGCAGCACTGGGAACCCATCGCGTCACTTCTGGGTCCCCGGAACGTCTGCCGGGAGCCTCCAAGCCACAAAAATAGTCGACCAGCATGGAGGCTTCCAGTGGACGTGCTGGCAAAGGAGGTGAGAGGTTCCCATACATCCCTACCTGAGAGCCCATGGCTTGTTGTTGGGTTGTTCAAGGTGGCTTGTTTTCAGAGTGTCCTGTCGTGACATGTAAACCAAGCATGATGGCTGGTGTGTGGCTTGTTGGAAAGGGCTACAGAGCCACCTGGCAAGAGCAGCAAAAAACCCGGTCACTCCTCATTAGAGATGGGGGGGTTACCTCTGGGGGGGCTTGTCTCGCCTCTCCTCTCCTCGGATTTGACACGGCACGGAGCAATTCTTCGCCTGCTCTCCGTGCCGCTGGGGCAGCCGTGCTGGCAGCGCAGGGTCCTGTCGTGTCATTTCTGGCTGGCCGGAAGTGATGCGATGGGACCCTGCGCCGACATGGCAGAACCCCACATTAAAACAGCCATTTTAAGCCCTGTTGCCCTGGTTTCTATGCCAAAACCAGGGCCATGCGGCGGGAACCCGCACGGCGCAGCGGCTTGAGTGGTGGAACAAGCGGGCGGGAAGGTAAGCCTGCGAATATTGGGGGGCTGCGAGCGGGGCCGATTTCAGCCTCATTCCAGCCCCCCGATATTCCCGGTACCATCTCTACTCCTCATGATATCCCCTCTCTATTACATCATGAAATGACACTAGTCAATTTACTCCTCCACTTTGTTGCTTAGACAGCAACACTTTTTCTTTTTCTTTTCACCTTTGGGGAGATCTGTGTCAATTTAACTTCTTTTATAAAAAAAAAAATAAATCAGGGGGATTTGCGCAAATTCACAGGAGTTCCTGTGGTTTAGTGAATTTGCACAAATCTCCCCAAACGATCTCCCTGAAAGTATACACACATACACACAATAAACTCTACTCTGCGAATGATCACATGAGTAGCAGAGCATGCTGCTGAGGTTGTGCCACAAAGGCCCATGGGATATGTGCCAGCAGCAGGCAGGAGGACTAAGGGGGAAACAAGCCACAGGAAGCTGCAGAGTGCCTGATCGTCTGTCAGGAGTAACGTGGGTTACCGAGTGAATTACTGACCCAGGGTGGCTTATTGTGGTGTGTGAACTGGCCAACTACCGCCTCTGTAAGGATTCCCTCATGCACAGAAGCATTTACCACACGCTGGGCCCACCTGGTCAGCCCTCCCACCTTGTTTTCTTTATGGTGCTTGTCAGCTTTCCTGCATCCTTGCTGTTCATGGCTCCACATTGTGCTTAGGGTTTATTAAAAGAAGGGGTGTCCCTGTTGCTGCTAACCTGACTGCCCCTGATAGGGATGTGTTCTCCAGGTGGCTGGGGAAATTTGCATGCCAAAAGAAAGGATTAGTGCAGCGGCTTAGTATAGTGGCTGACAGAGAGAGTCCAAAAAACTTCCCTGTGAAAGATCTCCTGTTTTGGGGGAGGGCTGCAGGGGAACCACAAGACCCATGTGTCTGAAATTTGGGGGGCATAAGCAGCTCAAGGACATCTGCAATCTCACCAGGTTTCATGTTTCTATCTTTTAAAATGAAGAAGTGAAAGATGTTATTTTCCCCAATGCAAGTCTATGGAAAAACTAGACGGAACGGAATCGATTCCGTTACCGTAATCGATTCCGTGTAATCGTAATCGAATCGGGATAGATACAGATCGGACGGAATCATAATTGGGCCCAATCCCAATTACACAGATCATAATCGGAATCAGATCGGAGGGGCCATGCACAGCCCTAAAAACTGTACATGTGTGTTGTATATGTGTAACCCTACAACTGTTGTAGTGTTGCATGCTATGCATGAGTAGAAGAAAGAAATTGCCCCCACCAAATCCAACCCTCACCAGCTACCACTGGAAGAGCACTAAGCAGTCCCCGTGGCGGCAGGCATTGTGCAGAGGCGGTGGTGAGGAGCAGGGAACATAAGACAAGGGAACCAGAAGGGTGAGGGGAGACTTGCCAGGAGCAAGCTGATCAGCTAAAAGTGAGTGGAGGGGAGCCTATATTAAGTCCAAGAGCCTCATTAAACTTGAAGTCTGCTGGCTCTGGGCTGGTGATGTTAAGAGCCTCATCGAATCATAGAAAAGTAGAGTTGGAAGGGGCCTACCAGGCCATTGAGTCCAACCCCCTGCTCAATGCAGGAATCCAGGTCAAAGCATCCCTGACAGATGGCTGTCCAGCTGCACCTTGAATGCCTCCAGATTGGGAGAGCCCACCACCTCCCTAGGTAGTTGGTTCCACTGTCTTATTGCTCTGACAGTCAGGAATTTTTCCTGATGTTTAGGTGGAATCTAGGTTCCTGTAACTTGAGCCCATTATTCCATGTCCTGCAAACTGGGATGATCGAGAAGCAGGGCCGAATTAAGAGCATTATGGGCCTGGTGCTGAGGATTTTGGTGGGCCTTTTTATGGAAATAAATAAAATGAAGACGCAATTTTATATTAAAACAAATTAAATATTTTAATTACCATTAAAGTGCCAAAACAGAAACATATTGAAAATATTTCTTTTTTTGTAAACAATAAGCTTGTTAACTCAAGCTTATTGTTGGGGAAGTTGGGGAACTCGGTTGGGGAAGACTGCCCTAGAGGTTAAAAAACGTGGAGGTACTTATCATCAACGATATGTGATGAATGGTTTTGTTCATCACATATCGTTGATGATAAGTACCTCCACGTTTTTTAACCTCTAGGGCAGTCTTCCCCAACCGTGGCCCTTCCAAATGTTTGGGGCCCCAGCTCCCATCTTCCCCAGCCACTGGCCATGCTGCCTGAGGCAAATGAGAACTGTAGTCCAAAATATCCAAGAGGGATATTTGGTGAACTCTGTTCTCTGGGGTTTTTCAAAATAAAACTTAAAATGCCACACAATTCCCCATGAAAGCGCACGTGCACACACACACACACACACACACACACACACACAGTATTAGCCAAGCACACACACACACACGTGTGCGCGCGCACACACACACACACACACACACAGAGAACTCTGTTCTCTGGGGTTTTTCAAAATAAAACTTAAAATGCCACACAATTCCCCATGAAAGCGCACGTGCACACACACACACACACACACACACACACACACAGTATTAGCCAAGCAGGTGACATTTTGCAGGCGGCAGGAGGATCAACACCCCCAAAAGGCAGACACCCACACCCACAAACACACAGCCCTTACGTTCAGTTTGGCTCACAAAAGAGGGAAAGCCCGTTTACAGAAAAAAAGGAGAAGGAGAAGAACTTGCAGATCAAAAGAGTCAAACTTTTGAACCTTACCTGTGCAGAGGAGGGCCATCAGGACCAGCGGCAGGTAAAGACCATCCCAGAGGTTTGTCCCATAGCAAGCAGAAGTCATGGTGGAGATTTTGGAGGCGGGTGGGCAGAGAGGGGTCGCTTGACGGAGCAAAAACTCAAAAACTCCTGCAGCTCATCAGTAAGGGTCTTCCCAATTTCCCCCAAATTATTTATTAAAAAAAAAAAAAGCAGCCACAACAAAAAGCCAGGAAGCTTTGCTTGACCAAGAATAATTGTGTTGTTCTTGTTGCTTTGTTTTTGTTTTTTTTGTTAAACTAGCATTTGAACAATTGAGCTGCGAATCAGAAAGATCTTTTGCTCGAGGCTGGAGAGAGAGGTCCCTTCTAAATCTGAATATTACAGACCCTAGCAAGCCCCCCATGTGCTAGAAGTTCTCACAAAGAAATGTAGTAACAGTGATTGAAATGCAAAGATACTGAAATGCTAATTTGAGAACAACAGTTCTTGCTAGGTCTTGCCTCAAGCCTGTAATGCAGATGTGCTTAGAACACCTTTCTAATCTTGAAAAAATCATTAATTATGCTGAATGATAACGATCAGAGCTAACTCCGAAGGGGAAAAAAATCGCCGCGTGTCCCTATAATTGCGGGCCTGTTTTCTGTTAAGGGCCTGGAGCTGCCGCTCCAACAGCCCCTAGCTTAATCCGGCCCTGTCGAGAAGAGATCCTGGCCCTCCTCTGTGTGACAACCCTTCAAGTACTGGAAGAGTGCTATCATATCTCCCCTCAGTCTCCTCTTCTGAAGGCTAAACATGCCCAGTTCTTTCAGTCTCTCCTCATAGGGCCTTGTTTCCAGTCCCTTTATCATCCTTGTTGCCCTCCTCTGAACCCTCTCCAGTTTGTCTACATCCTTCTTAAAGTGCGGTGCCCAGAACTGGACGCAGTACTCAAGATGAGGCCTAACCAGTGCTTACATGCACTGGCATGTTAGAGCAAAAGAACAAAATGGCAGCCTCTCTTGTTCTCTTCCCACCTTAGGGTACAGCCCTAGTAGAAATTTGACAAGTCATGTTTTTCCTAGCTTGGAGATAAGAGTAATGGTGAAAACTTCCCCCATTTAACTCCATGCGCTAGCCTGCTCTCAAGTGCCTGCACACTGCAGGGAAGATCAGTAGCGATGGACAAGCTCACTTTCAGAGAAGCTTATCCATCATTACTGATCTTCTCATCAAGGAACCATCAGACATTCAAGGAACTCCAAATTTCCCTGGAATAGTTTGAAAATAGCAGAATCACAGAGAAGCTGAGTGAAGGGTTGTGTACTTCCCCTCACCCTTCCTCTTTCTTTCTCCTATGACACTTGAGGGGACCAGCTGACTCTCAAGTAAACCTGTCTGTAAAATCAAGCCTGGCCCCCACCTTGGGGGAGGTGTGTCATGGTGGCACACTCCAGGTTGGGCCATAAAGTCCCAGCTACTCTTTAGTCTGAAAGAGTGCTGCTTCTCCTTTTTCTGCCTCCATATTAACTTATTAACCTGCAGTGAGAGGGCAGGTTTTAGGTTTTCAGAGTACGGTGGCTGGTAGAGTGGAGGTATAAGTATACATCTGTGGCTAAAGTTAAATCTTTTATTATCCCCTTGTTATTTATTGATCATGGGATGGATCCAAGATCTACCTTCCGTTTACAGAAGAGCTCAATTCATGGAAATTGCCTCTGCCTGAGTTCTGGGGATCCCCCCCTCCCCGTTGCAGCACAGCTCACCCCATTCAGGAGGGTCTCCCGACCCTCTGAGTAGCATTTTCAAGACACTGGAGGGGCTGCTTTGGGGAGCAGGGGGTGAGGATGTCTTCTTTCACCAGCCCAATTGCATGCACCTAAATCTGGATCCAGCCCCATGAATTTTGCACTGTTTGTTAATTGAATTGTTTTTTTTCTTAGGCATTTTTGAATTGGCTTTTCTTAGGTATTTTTTCTTAGGTACATTTTTTAATCATTTTCTGTAGCATTTTTTTTGTTAGAAAACTTTTCATATTGAAAAGTTTTTTGGTATTATTGCATTCATTATTTAATGTTGCTAGCTGCTTTGTCCTTCCTTTTTGGAAGGAAAAGCAGGGTACAAATAAGCAAATGAAAATGAAACAAAAGACAGTGAAACTGAGTGAGTGAGGACCTCTTTACTGAAATATAAACTGAAACAACAAATGGAATCAGGTCTACCGGTCACCCATGATCCCCCCCCCCCCCCGCTTCCCTTTCTAGATCACCAAACGGACGGCAGGAGCAAAGAACAGCAAACAGCAAGCAGGACTACAAACAGGGGCACAAACATGTTGCCACTTTGTAATGTCCTTGTTCTCCATCTGTTGCCTTTCTTCCCCCTATCCCCAAGCCATTCATTGATCTGACATGTTGGCATTTAAGCATGTTTTTTACAGCTTCTCCAAGGGCTTCTTGTGAAACTCCATCCCTTCGCTCACTAAAGAAATCCTATCGCATTATAAAAAATACATAAAAGAGACAAGCAAGTTTGTATTCCCTTGATAGAACAAGAAATTTTAATCAAGGAGCAAAATGGAGGTGGAGAAAGAGGGGGGGGAGGTCTCTCGCGTCGACTGAAGGAGGAATAGCAGCAGGCCACACTGCTGGGAAGGCATTGTTTATCACAAGCAATAAGATAGAAAGAAAATCGGCCAGGCGAGAGTGCACGATTGCATTACAGTGAACCCAGCTAAGTGAATATTTGACACAGGATAAATCTCTTAATAAAATTACTGCACTCCAGTCCCCGACACACTCTGCATATGTAATAAAACTCCTTAAAATGAATAGCTGATAAGGAAATGAACCTTTTCACTGAATGAATAAACACACATGCACGCGCTTGCACACACAAATACCAAATGGTAAAACATACTCTTAGTGATTATCAGAGTGTTAAAATAATAACCCTATGAAAGAAATAAATCTGCCCTGCAGCAAATTACGTCTCTGCTATACTTATGTTGAAACCTTCCCCAAACACCTGATAAAGGAATAAACCTGTTAAAGGAATAAATTGGCCACACACTAAGGTTATCCTCAGATTTATACTGGACTGCAATGATAAACCTTCTTTTTCATTAGTCCAATAGATCATAGGATTTACAGTACTTACAAATGTTTCAGCATTAAATGTAAGCAGGACTACTCTGGTGTCTGCATGCATTTGGGGCCAGGCAGGGTCGATAAGGAGACTGAATATAGCTTCACAAAATATCTTCCAGGAAGCGCTAGCAGAATAACTGATTAAGAGATGAGTTCATCTTAAAAGGGCTACTATGAACCACACCTTTCAGAAGACAGGCCAGTTGCAACCATAAGTCCTCAGAGTCACTGAATATTGAACTGCAGAAATATGGATTTATAGGCTTACATCTTTGTTAGACAACTTGGATAAATTTAACTGTTGTAAACCGCCCAGAGAGCTTCGGCTATTGGGCGGTATTCAAATGTATTAAATAAATAAATAAATAAATAAAATTAACTTTTGTTATTTATTTATTTATTCATTCATTCATTTATTTGCTGAACTTTTAAACCACCCAATATCTGAAGTTCTCTGGGTGGTGTACAATACATTGAAAACATACAATACAAATATTAAAACAAAAACAAAAAAGCAGCACAAAATGAATCCAAGATAAAACCAGCGGCAAAGGATAAAACCATTACCACATCATAAATCCAAATTTAAACCAGCAGAATACAGAACTATGAGTACTAAAAAGAATTCTTAGAATGCCTGTGTGACTAAAAAGATATTCACCCGACACTGAAAAAACCATAACATAGGCCCCATGCGAGCCTGTCTGGGGAAAGCATACCACAGATGGGGAGCCACTGCTGAAAAGGCCCTCTCTCTTGAGCCACAGACAATGATCTTAATTTCCAGGTAGATAAATATGGGAGGAAACATTCCTTCAGGTAACCAGGCCCCAAGCCATTTAGGGCTTTAAAGGTTAAAACCAGTACTTTGAATTGAGCCCAGAAACAGACTGGCAGCCGGTACAGAAGGAGAAGTACTGGTATTATATGATCACATTGGCCAGTCCTAGTTAGCCACCCTATTTTGGACTAATTGAAATATCTGTGCCGTTTTCCAAGGCAGCCTCATGCATGTGTTGCAATAATCCAAACAGGAGGTTACCAGAGTGTAAATAACTGTAAGAAGGCTTCATAGTTATAATAAACTGCACAGATAGAACATAATTAGAATTGTTGCCTCTAGAGGGCATTACTGGTAGAATAATAATAGCTGTCTCAAAACTTTCAAGTAATAGAATCACAGAATCATAGAGTTGGAAGGGACCATTTAGGCCATCAAGTCCCTGCACAATGCAGGAATCCAGCTTAAAGCATCCCTGACAGATGGCTGTCCAGTCTTTGCTTGAATACCTTCAGCTCCCTGGGCAGTTGGTTCCCTTGTCCGACTGCTCTGACTGATAGGGAGAAATCTGTGTTCCTGTCTAGGGATGCCAGAGAAATCCACAAAGGATTCAAATGAGTTTAGATGTCTATGAATCTGACTTGCAGATTCTGCAGTGGACCAGCTTTTTCTGACATACGTGGATTCCGCAAACTTGTAAACCAATTTTTTTTTTTTTTTTTTACTTTTGTGGGGTAGGGATTTGCACAAGTGTACATTAACGCAAGTGCAGGCTTGTGCTAAGCCTAATTCACCTTAGCACTAATGTGCACCTGCACCAGTACAGATTAGTGCAAACATGCATTTGCCAACGGGAATGAAATTCTCATACATCCCTAAATTTTTCCCGTAATGAGTGGACAATAGAATGAAAGATATCTGACAATCTGTGAAACACAGACAGAACAGACTTAACAAAATCCGTACATCCCTTCCTGTAACATAAGCCATTTCATGTCCTACAGTCTTGGAGAACAGGTTGCAGCCCACTTCTGTGTGACAACCCTTTAGGTACCTTCGCTTCTCAAGGCTAAACCTGGGCAAGGTGCTTGAGTGGGTGGTTGCTGGTCAACCCAAGCACTCTTGAATGAAACTGATTACCTAGACCCATTTCAACTGGGCTTCAGGCCTGGTTTTGGAATGGAAACTGCCTTGGTCACCTTTGCAAAAAGAGGGACATGGGGAGTGTGACCCTGTTGATTCTCTTGGACCTCTTGGCGGCTTTCAATACTATGAACCATTGTATCCTTCTGGATAGACTGTCTGGGTTGGAGGCACTGCACTGCAGTGGTTCTGCTCCTACTTAGATGGCCGATTCCAGAAAGTGATGCTGGGGCATTATTGTTCTGTGCCTTGGCAGCTATGCTGTGTGGTTCCACAGGGCTCTATTTTATCCCCCATGCTGTTCAACATCTACATGAAACCACTGGGGGCGGTTAGCCGGAGGTGTGGGCTGAGGTGGCATCAATATACGGATGACACCCATCTCTCTCTCTCCTTTTCATCAAATCCAGGTGAGGCAGTGGGCATCATGAACCACTGCCTGGATATCGTAATGGACTGGATGAGGGCAACGAACTGAGATTCAATCCAGACAAGATGGAGGTACTGTTAGTGGGTGGTTCGTATGCCCAGCTAATGTCCTGTTTGCTCTTGCAACACAGCTTCTGGTCAGCTATGCTCAGGGATGAGGGAGAATTTTGTTCAGTTTGCAGTTTGATAACAACGTAACAAAATTACACTTCCTGAATCAGTATGTCAACCAGAACACAGTTATCCTTCAGTATTCGCACTTGTCAGAATTTTGTGGAACTGTTCTCCAAACAACAAAAATTGTAGAAAAATGTGTATGCTCGTGGTGGAGGAGGGAAAATGTACAAAACATTATATAAGGAAAACCACTGGCAAAAAAATGCATATATGGGCAAAATTCTGTACAGTAATGTAATATTAGAAAAATGCATAAGCAAATTCATACAAATTTTTGTGCAGACTTTTTTATGTTGCAAACTGATGTGGAACCAGGATGGAACTTAAGATCTTAAAAATGAGAAACTGAGAGAAACCTAAAATTGATAGGGATATATGTACATGCAATCTGTATATTTCCCTGTCAAAACTACCCTGTTTAGCCCTGCCTGAATCTCTGTTTTAAAAGGAAGCCTTACTTTTGACAGCTGTCAGAAGTAAGCATTGGCAGAAATGGGGTGGAATGCACTTTCCCCCTTTCCTGAGCACCTAGAGTATTGGGAAAGGGTGGGAAAAGTGGGGGAACTGGGAACTTTGGGAGGAGCACTAAAAATGCTGAGGAAGTCACTGCGAAGGGGGGGGAAGTCTCCACCCGCTTTTCGCGAGCAAAAATCCCTTGTGGCTTTGCTTTCCCTTGACAGCTCACATTTGACAGCTGTCAAGAGTGCGCTCAGTAAAAAATAAACCTATTTGCAGCCTTGCTGGGTCAATGTCTGTGGTTGGTGCCTGCTGCACTTTGACAGAAGACACCTCCCAGGACATTTCCCAGGTGAGGCTTCCCATTTCAGACCCCCACAAGTGCACAGCTCCACACTTGCGCAAGACCGACTAAACATTTTTTTAAAAGAATTAACGAAAATATTTGCTCAAATTTCTTGTGCTTAAAAAAGAAAAAAGGGGGTGGTGAACCAGTGAAATCCCCCCCCCCAATGTACCGCTTGGGCACTTTGGAGGGGCTGTTGCTGGCTTGGAGATCATAAAAGTGGCTCACACTGGCTCAGCTTGTCTGAGCGTGGAAAGCTAAGCAGGGTCGGGCCTGGTTATTACTTGGATGGGAAACACCTTTAGTTTCCTGCATTGAGCAGGGGGTTGGACTTGATAGCCTTGCAGGCTCCTTCCAACTCTATGATCTATGAATCTATAAGTGATCTCCGGGGGGAAATGGGAAAAGGGGGGGGAGATCACGAAAGGGCTCACAATCACAGTGGAGAGAGAAACAAGGCAGCTGTAGCTGCCAAGTCCGCTGGGATACTGGGTAGAGAAAGGGGAAAGGAGGTGGGACAACCCATGGTTAGCCTGATGGTCAGTCAGGCACACAACCCACACTATGTAGCTTATTCGCAGGGTGGGCTACTGTGTCGTGCAGATTCACCCAATGTGTTTCTGCTGCTACAGACCAGGGTTTCTTATAATGTGCAGCTGGACACTTTGTGCAGTTGGAAAAAAAATTGTGCAGTGGAAACAGCTGGGAATATGGATTTTAAGAAGGAACAAGGTTGTTTCTTAAAATAAATAGTTAAGAAAAAACAATAAAGAAATAGAAGATTAAGATGATCTGTGTTTCCTTTCAATCTTCATAACTTTATACTACTCATATATTATGGGGCATGGCTGGGGCATGCTGGGAGTTGTAGGCCAAAAACATCTGGAGACCCAAGGTTGGAGAACACTGCAATATTGGGACCAACTGCTTGACTAGTCAAAAGCATTTATTAACTCATGTGTATATCAACAGTATATGTAGCAGTGGCACATAGCAGTACCAACGCAAAGTTATTAATAACTCATGTATATAATAATAATAATAATAATAATAATAATAATAATAATAATAATGTAATAAATAATTTATTAACTCATGTATATATCAACAGTATATGTAGCAGTGGCACATAGCAGTACCAACGCAAAGAAGAAGACTACATAACTGTGCCATATGCTTGCCTCCTTTCACACTATACCTATCACATCAAAATTTCCCTTTTTTAAAAGATGGTCATATCATCACCTCCTGGGACTGGGTGGGATTAGCAGTGTTGCTTGGAGGTCTCTGAGAAAAATCCTTTAAACCACATCTGTTCTCTTGCTTTAGCTGTGCTCTCATGTAGTCATCCATAGGAGCACTGATGCTCTAGGATCCCATTCAGTGAAGCGATGGCATATTGTGATAGATGTGGAGGTAGTCTATATTCTGACTCCACCGAGAGTCTGTTTCTGGTTGTGGACTTCAATGTGACACTGGTGCTGATGAGATGTTCAACATCAGCACTATGAGGCTTAGCCACTAGAAGATGTGCCATGAGTGTTGTCACATTTCTATACACTTTGGATACTGCAAGAAAATGGACCAAATGGGGCAATGTCATCTTATGAACATCAATGATACTGTCAAGCTGAAGCATCTCTTCATATTCTAGTGAGAGTCTCCCAAAGCAGTTACTTTATTCCCAACTCAAGGATGGAAAGCGGAATATCAGTGGTCAGTATAAAAGGTTTAAAGATGTTCTTAAGGCTAATCTAAAAAAATGCAATATAAACATCGAAAACTGGGAAACTCTGGCCCATGAACGATCTAACTGGAGGTTGGCCTTTCACAAAGATGAAGCCTCCAGATTGGGAGATCCCACCACCTTCCTAGGTAGTTGGTTCCATTGTCTTATTGCTCTGACAGTCAGGAATTTTTCCTGATGTTTAGGTGGAATCTAGGTTCCTGTAACTTGAGCCCATTATTCCGTGTCCTGCAAACTGGAATGATCAAGAAGAGATCCTGGCCCTCCTCTTTGTGACAACCCTTCAAGTACTGGAAGAGTGCTATCATATCTCCCCTCAGTCTCCTCTTCTGAAGGCTAAACATGCCCAGTTCTTTCAGTCTCTCCTCATAGGGCCTTGTTTCCAGCCCCTTAATCATCCTTGTTACCCTCCTCTGAACCCTCTCTAGTTTGTCTATGTCCTTCTTAAAGTGTGGTGCCCAGAACTGGACGCAGTACTCAGGAAGAGGCCTAACCAGTGCTGAGTAAAGGGGAATTATCACTTCACACGATTTGGAAGCTATACTTCTATTAATGCAGCCCAAAATTGCGTTTGCCTTCTTTGCAGCCACATCGCATTGCTGGCTCATATTCAGTTTGTGATCTACCACAATTACAAGATCCTTCTCACTTGTGGTATTGTTGAGCCAAGTGTCCCCCATTCTGTAACTCTGCATTTGGTTTCCTTTCCCTAGGTGCAGCACTTGGCATTTATCCCTATTAAATTTAATTCTGTTGTTTTCGGCCCAGCGCTCAAGCCTATCGAGGTCGCTTTGAATTTTGTTTCTGTCTTCCAAAGTATTAGCTGTTCCACCCAACTTTGTATCATCTGGAAATTTGATAAGCATTCCCTGTACCTCCTCATCCAAGTCATTAATAAAAATGTTGAAGAGCACTGGGCCCAGGACCGAGCCCTGTGGTACCCCACTCGTTACCTCTCCCCAGTTTGAGAAGGAACCATTTATAAACACTCTTTGAGTCCGATTCTGTAGCCAACTGTGGATCCACCTGATAGTTGTTCCATCTAGCCCACTTTTAGCTAGCTCGCTAATCAGGATATCATGAGGCACTTTGTCGAAAGCTTTGCTGAAGTCCAGATATATGATGTCCACATCATTCCCATAGTCCACAAGGGAGGTTACCCGATCAAAAAATGAGATCAGATTAGTCTGGCAAGATTTGTTCTTGACAAATCCATGCTGGCTTCTAGTAATCACTGCATTGTTTTCAAGGTGCTTGCAGACTGACTTCTTTATAATCTGCTCCAAAATTTTCCCGGGATTGATGTCAGACTGACTGGCCTATAGTTCCCAGGTTCCTCCTTCTCGCCCTTTTTGAAGATGGGAACATTTGCCCTCCTCCAGTCATCTGGCACTTCACCTGTCCTCCATGATTTCTCATAATAATATGATAATAGACAGTGGTTCTGAGAGTTCTTCTGCCAGTTCCTTTATTACTCTAATATGCAGCTTGTCAGGCCCTGGAGATTTAAACTCGTTCAGAGTAATCAGGTGCTCCTTGACCATTTGCCTATCAATCTCAAGCTGCAATCCTGCCCCTTCAGTCTGCACTTCAGGTTTGCCAGGGGGGTCATAGACCCTCTTTTGGAAGAAGACCGAGCCGAAGTAGGAATTGAACACTACTGCCTTTTCTTTGTCTTCTGTTATCAATTTGCCATCTTCATCGCGTAGTTGAACCACCATTTCTTTCCTCTGTCTTTTACTGTGCATGTATCTGAAGAAAGCTTTCTTGTTGTTTTTAGCATAGCTCGCTAACCTTAGCTCATTCTCAGCTTTAGCCTTCCTGACACTATTCCTGCAGTTCTGTGCTACCTGCCTGTACTCTTTCCTTGTAGCCTGTCCTTCCTTCCACTTATACATGTCCTTTTTTGTTTTCAGGTCATCATTGAGTGTATTGTGAAGCCACATTGGCTTCTTCTGTTGCCCTCTGCTTTTTTTCCTTGTGGGAATTGTTTGCAATTGTGCCTTTAAAACTTACTTTAAAAAAAAAAAAAAAACTCCCACCCATCCTGGGCTCCTTTTCTCATGGTTTGATGAAAATGATAATGAGATTAAATATATAATTGACCAAACAAGGAAAGCCTTCCAAATATGGCAAAATGATATTAATTGCGCTGCCAAGAAAAAAATCTACGCCAGTGCAAAGGCTGAGGTCCAAAGAAGAACAAGAGGACTTGTGAAGGACTGCCAAGCGGTCCTTTTCTCAAGACCAGAGATCAAAGGTGCAAAACTGCCAGCCTTAGCTCTGCTGTCTTGACTTGATTCTCTCAGGGCCTTGCCCTTGGTCTATACACTGGATGTAGCACTGAACCACAGAGGAACCACACACACCGTGTCGGGTAAAACCAGGAAAGTTTATTTAAGGTGAACAGATTACAATAAAAGGTGGGGAATGAGGGAAGAGGGAGAAAGGTGGGGAGACACTTACATACAAGTAGAGCTATAAAACAACAAAACTAGTTATTTACTATATAAATACCCAGGCACTCCCTTTACCTGGGGGTTGGTCTTCTTTAGAGCCTGCCTCAGCCAAAAGACCTACTCCTGCGAAAGCATGCAGACAACAACGAAACCCCAAAGCACAGCAGTATAGATTCTTCCCCCCACCCCTCCTTTCAGTAGCCCAGGTGTCTTTAGCCAATCAGGATGAACTTCATCTGGGCCAGGCAGGGGAGGGGTGGCTCTTTGCCGCATTTGCATGCAAATAGCTGTGGCAACGGCCATCAAAGTCATGGGAGACTCTGCGGGTCAGGAGCCATCAGAGAAACTATGTACATTTTGCATTTCTCAGCCCCCAGCTGGGATTATACTTGTTTACATGTGAGGAGGTGTGTGTGTGTGTGTGTGTGTGTGTGTGTGTGGTGCAGGAAACTCTTGATGCTTTTTCTCCACAGAACTTAAGAATGCTTGGTGGAAAAAGAAAGCTCAAGAAATTCAACAGCTTGCAGAATCTCATGCCAACTGCCAAGACACCAGGACTGAATGCAGTAGTAAGAAGGAAAACTCTGTCTACTTGGCCTCAGAAAGTTTGGTGAGTGCAAGAAGACAGCAGTTGTTGGCACAGCAGGCATAGATGAGAGCTTAGCTGTGACTGATATGTCAGCAGGTGGTGCATGAGGGTTTGTCAGCTAGCAAAGTCGTTGTAGGTGGTGGTGGTGCATTGTTGGATGGTACAAGACAGCATTGCAGAGAGCTTGGTTTTGCACCATCAGTCTTGCACTGATGTTTTTTCATTGTAGTACAACTGATTTGCCAGAATGATTTTTAGGTAGGAAGGATATACCAGGGATTAACAACTGACTGACCATATCAGTTAAAAGAAAGCCAAATAACTGCTTTTTTCCTTCTGTCTAAATGTATCCCTACAGACAGACTCTGTGCTTGTCGTAGCCAGCAAGAAACTCTTTCCAAAGGCAAAGTGGTTTAGTGAAGGCTGGGCTCCACTCTGGCAAAGCAACCTGTGCTCCAGCTATTGTGTCCAGCAGCTACAGTTCTCCTCAGCAGCCCTTGAACTGACTTCTTCCTTCTCAGCCCTTCATCAAAATGTAGCCTGGGTACCAGAGTTCTCTCTAGTCCCTTTCAGCGGACAGCTCAACACAGGACAGGCCAAGTCTACTTCCAGCTCTTTGTGTAGGCTCTTTGTCCCCTTTCTCCAACTCCTACTCTTCTATCTTCCCTCAATTACAACAGCAGCTACACTACAGGACACGTTTCTATTGTGTCATACTCCAATCCACAGGGTACTTTGGGATCTTGTTGTTCCTGTTTGTCAGTATTAGCCCTTCACCCTTCTGAAGAACTGTAGAATCCTTGAAGAACATTCATATCACATGACTAGACTTCCAGAAGATTCAGTTCAGCACAGGCTCTTCAGGAGGCAACAACTCTCAGAGAAACTCCCAGACTGAGACGAAGCCTCAGCTCAGCCCAGCAGACTGCCAGGCCTTGAAGACTGAGCTTGGCCAAAGAGCACAAGACATCTCGACACAATTAAGGCCAGTGTGTGTGTGTGTGTGTGTGTGTGTGTGTGGATTGATGTATGTCTGGCATTACCAGAGAGCTTTGTCAATAAGACAGAAGATTCTTGTTACACTGTAGTCGTGTCAGTCTGTTTTGTTCCTCTAATAGAGGGAATCCCCCGCCTCCTTACTCAAAGTGTCCCCACCTCCTGCAGGGCTTCTAAAAGGTTCTCCACCAATTCTCACCTAGACTACTGTAATGCGCTCTACGTGGGGTTACCCTGGAAGATGGTTCGGAAGCTACAGCTGGTACAGAACGCGGTGGCTCGCCTGGTTAAGGGCAGCCGCCAGCGCGATCATATCATGCCAGTGCTTAAGGAGTTGCACTGGCTACCAGTTGCTTGCCAAGCCGAATTCAAGATGTTGGTTTTGAATTCAAGATGTTGGTTTAAAACCCTACACGGCTCTGGCCCAGTTTATCTCAAGGAGCGCCTCCAGCAACATCAAGTAGGCCGCTCAACAAGATCTGCCATGGATGGTCTTCTCCTTATCCCATCAGCCAGAGCAGCCAGGCTGGTGGGGACTAGGAAGAGGGCCTTCTCTGTGGCGGCCCCCAAGTTATGGAACTCCCTCCCTAGTGACCCTCGCCATGCCCCCTCCGTGATGAGCTTCCGCCACGCATTAAAAACGTGGTATTTCAGGCGGGAATATGGGGTGGGTTAGGATTTTAAAAGAATTTTTTAATACTGTTTTAATTGTCATGTTTTATTGCATTGTTTTAATTGTATATCGCCCAGGGTGGCTGGGTAGCCGGCCAGATGGGCGATTAACAAATGTAATAATAAAATAAAATAAAATAAAATTAGATCTCTTTGTGTTAAAGCCAGTCCTGATCTTCCTGTTGCACCAATTGCTCCCAAACCCTTACAACAGGTTCAGGTTAGCTATGCAGTTTCTGAGCTGCCATTTTGTGAGGAGCCACTATTCTGTGACAGCTGTAGAACCTGTTGTCCCTAGTATACAATAAAGAACCTTCAACATTTTTCAGGCCAACAACCATCTTGTGAAAGGATAAATTCTAGTTGCCACAATTATAATCAGAGGAGATGGTTCTCAGCCCCTCAGTTATACGTTTCGTGGGGACGGCATCTCAGTCCTCAACTATAGTTTGGGGAGGGAAGATAATTTCACCCATTCTTTGCAAGGCATCTTCATTTTCCCTTCTCTTATTTTCCTATCCTTCCTTCCTTCCTTCCTTCCTTCTTTCCTGCCTGTCTATCTTTCTCTTAATTTCTCTACTCATTCTCACTTACTCTTCCCTCTTTCGTATTTTTTCCCCCCCCGATTAAATTTTTTTGGGAGTGCTCACACATTGGGGATAGGGCTTCTTGTGCAGTTGAAAAAAATGCTTAGAATAAACCCAACTACATACTAAAATGGCTGCTTTTCTTGACCTACTCATTTTATCAGCAAATAAGATTTGCCAAATGTCCTTCATCTTCATTTCAATTCACAAACGTTCATCCTAACCAGGTGTCTGGTCAGGCTGGCCAAGAGACAGTATAGTGTTTTAGGAAACCCACAGCTCAAAGATATCCCACATTCTTTATGAAAATTAGCAAAGAGGTTGTCATTTTCAACTTACTAAGTAGTACCCAACTGTCCCCCAGTGCTAGTGCTAATGACATTGCACTAGCATAAGCCAACATTCATACAATGTAACTAATGCAGGGATGGTCAACTTTGGGGGCCTGGGGGCCATTTTCAACCCCACCACCACACACACACACAGACCCCTCCAGGGGCCACACTCTGTGCGGCACTGGCAAAAAAATGGCAGCGAGAACAAGCTGAATTAGACCTTTTCAGTGCTCCGTAGTGCTAAACCCACTAATTTCCCACCACCACTGCTGAAACATTTGGTGGTTGGGGCTGCACTGGGGGCTGCAGGCTGCCCACCTCTGAACTAGCGCTTGCTAGAGCAATGGGGAAAGTGGTGATTTGCTACTGAATTTAGCAAATGTTGGTTCGTGTGAGTGCAATGTCATTAGCACTAGCACAGGGGTACAGCTGGATACTACCGTTTATTTGCCTTTTGTTCACCTGACAAATCTAAACCAACACACCAGGCAACAAGGAAGATCTCTTGGGGCCAAAGTAGACATTCTGCCTCTAGCATGCATGGTGGAACCTGCTAGTTTTGTTTACCTCCATGTAAGCGAGTGTGGCCCCGATTTGGACTGGGATTGCTGTGCCCCAGGAAGGGGGGGGGGTTCAACCTCTCCCCCCCCATTTTTCCATGAAATTCCACCACCACCCTGCAGTGGGGAGGGGGTTAAACAAGGGGAGAAAATGTTCTATTGAAGTCAATGGGACGTTTAGTTTGGCCCTTATGCTTTTCTCCTCACAAGGGTTATGAATGACTGCCATAATCTCAGTTATAAATGGCTACATGCGGGGATATCAAGCCTTCTGTGCTGGAAACAAACCTGGATCTGTGGTTTGGCATTTTTACTTGAAAAATGACTTACAGACATAGTGATAAAGAGGTTGATATCAAAAGCTTCCTAGCAAAAGTCAGAACACAAAAAAGGCCACCGTCAATATTTCCTTGCGGTGGTGGTGGTGTGTGTGTGTGTGCGCACACACACACACCACATACAGCAATTTCCCCCATGCCTACTATGGCTAAGGGATCCTCTTCTTTGATGGCTCTTGGCATGGCTAAACTAGGTTGGGAGGGGGGTGAAGGAGGGGACCAGGGGAGAGAGTGATGCAAAGACACACTACCGTCAAATGCAATGTTGAATGAATAAGTGAGTTCATTACATTCGACAATGTGATAAGACCCGCAAGCCTGATTACAGCATTAAGACACCATTGCTGCCTTATTGTAAATTACAGGGTGGAGAACTCCTGTTTCTATCTTTATATTTCTAGGGCGGGGAGAAAATTATGTGTTTGTAGATCCAGATGTTAGAAGTACAAGGGTATAAGAATATCTTGTCACTGGGTCAAAGGATAAGGCATGGGGGGAAAGTGTCCCATTTAAAGAAAATTATTATACAAAAAAGACTAAAAATTATAGACAGGTTTTCTGACCTACATCCATCATTTTAATTCACAGAGGTGCCACTTGCCCTGTGTCCATAAACCATGACACTATATAGGGTTGGCACTATGAGCTAGCTAGTCATGCACCATCCTATACATACCCACTGAAGTAAAGATCTACATAAATGAAGAGGTTAATGGAAATGTGCATGATTTTATTACTATTAAAGAACATCGAGAAGCCACATTCACACATTTTAAGCAGCCTGTGGTACAATCACTAACCATGAAGTATATTCAGCAATCTCTCCCTTTTTTTCAATTGCCCACTGCAGCCTATATTACAAATACATAAATCATAATGTTTCAACAAAAGCAAAATTTAATTTTCTCCTTTCAGCTGTTATCTGGGCTGGGTGGTATATGGCAGGCTGCGACCGAGTCATTTATTACACTTGCTGAATGGATAATGGCAGGGAGAGTCTATTATACCCAGCTTTGTTAGAGCTTTGAATGTGCTACTGAAACCTGTGGCAGTCTAAATCTTTTTACATCTGTAATAGATACACAGCACTCTATTATTTCATGCCAGAGCAAAATTAAATAGTTGTGTGTATTGGGAGGGGGAGGGGGCAGAGAGAGGGAGGGAGTGAAAGCGGGGAAAGGCATTTTACTAAAAACACTTTAAAGGAAATGATCTCTCCAGAACTCATTTTGGTGTCTCAAACACATTTTGTTTTGGCTCTTGAAAAGCAGCAGCATCGGTTTCTTTTCAGTAGAAGGGCCAGGAGAGGTGCCTTCTGCTCCAGCCTCCATCTTGGGCTTATTTATGCCATTTTGCCAAAAGCAATCTTTTGTATTTAAAAAGTATTAAAAATGATTCTGTAAATGTACAAAATTTAATATATAAAACGTAAATTATAGTCAAATCTTTGGGTAACAAGGGTAAGAAAATGTTATCTGTGATATTTTCTCAGATATAAATGGAGAAGCCAAATACCATTTAATGTCTTCTATCATGTAAAGGCTGTCAGTCAGTCAGGCGATCACTCGTGACCGAGTAAGATTGTCTTCCTGGAAGTAAAGGCTGTACAGCATGAGTCAAAACCCTGCTCTGCAGCTCCACAAGGTACCCTGAAGTCCATACTTCAGATCTTCACCATTCACATTTTTGCAGGCTTGGATCCAAAGTTCCTGTGAGCAGTTCTTGGAATGGGGAGAGGCCATTTCCTAATTTCCTCCTTCTACCTGTGCCCCTCCCCAAATCTGTTCTGGGGGGTTGAGGATGCTGTATCCTCCAGAACAGCATAGGAGGTGGCATGGGGGACAACAGGAGGCAGAGGGAATCTGAAGGGGGGGGTGAGGTGTTGGAAAGAGTAATATTGCCTGCTTAAAATCAACAAAGTGATGTAACCACTGATAGGAGTGGGAGGAATGGGTTAACTAAAGAAACCTCTCCTCCCTTACTTCTGGCCTCTTTGGCCAGAGCTCCCTGCTGCTCTCTATCTACTTCCTGCTTCTTTGTGGAAGTTAGTTTGCCTCTCTGGCTTAGAGATCTTCTACAATGAAACTAATCTGCCTATATGCATCCTGCATATACTGTATGTGAGTGATCTGTAAGTAAGAACTGATAAATGTCTTTATTAGTTTTAAACCTTGTGTGTGGACATTCCATTCCTTTTAATAGCCTTAAGAGACAAGAGTTTAGCAACTCACTTGGTGAAACCAGTTTCAATAAAGCAGGCTGTGCTTAAGGAGGAAACTCTGCTTTGTCCTAATCAGTTTAGGACGGACTGACTGACTGACTGACTGAATTCTTTATTTGCATCAGCCACCGGCCTTAGCGTGAAGTAAAATATATAGAAATAGAAAACAAAATTATACTTGACTAAAATTACCTTAGTTGCATTCTTAAAATTTGCACTGAACAAAGATGCCATGATTAATACATAAATAATACATAGTCCTTCAGACATAAATAGAATCAATAAAACAACAAATAAATAGAATCAATATAGGAACTTCTGCTCAGTCAAGAAGCTATGAATAATTAGGTCCCTAATAAGTTGATAGGTCTTATTTTAATTGCTCTGGCTAAAAATTTGGCAGTTTTTACTGTGACCTGTTTGTTTTGGTCTGTGAGGAGAAAAGACACAGAAGCAGTAACTGACCGCCCTGGAATAGATGACAGTAGTGGAGAAATCCTTAGATCTTTATAGAAAGCACAAAATAATAATACATGATCTATTGTTTCAATACTGCCATCTCCGCATGGGCATAAGCGATTCTGCAATGGAGTTCTTTTAAAACGGCCCTCCAGTACAGCTGATGGCAGTATGTTCAGTCTTGCCTGAGTGAAGGCTCGTCTGTACTTTACTACTGTTAAGTTCTGCAAATAAGATGGCAATGTGTCGAAGAGCCTAGATGGAAAATAATCATACCAGGGGCAAAATTTTCTTGTAGTGGCCAAATTATTTGGTTGCTCAATATCATGTAGGCGCTGTCTAATTAGGACTTTTGCTTTTAATAAATCCCAATGTTATAAGTGCTGTGACGATAAGCTGAAAGAATGCAGCTTAGAGATAGTGCTCTTCATCCAAACACTAGGACTGACTCCTTTTAACCATATCCTCCAACAAAAGGCTCCCCACCTCCACCCCGTTCTGCCAGTAAAACCCTCCACTGGCCCAAAGAGCCTCCTGTGAGCAGGTGCCCTTCCATCCCTGGCAGAGCAGGTCTGGATCCAAGCCCTCCAGTACATGTTTAGATTTGCACACTGCTTACGGTGAAACTACACATTAAATACAGATGTGTATAACATTCTCCCAATTTTCACTAAACTGAAAAGCAGCTGAGGAGGATGCAATTGGGAGCACAGGACTGGTGGTCAGGGAGGAGGTATTACACCATTTTACCACCAGCATTTTTCTATTAACTCCCCCAGTCCCACTGCTTCCCCGCTACACCACAGAAAAGAGAAAAGTACTTGCATTTTTCCCCAGCAAGAAAAAAAGCAGCTGGAGTGGTGGGGGCAGGGGGGGGACTTTGAGTAGGAAAATGGCTGAGAGGGAAAGGCTTAAGCTGCACTCCCTAATGATCCACTCCTGACCACAATCTCCTCCTACACATTTTATAAGAAAAGATTATCAGGAGAATATTACTGGCTGCCAGTCTGTTTCCAGGCCCAATTCAAAGTGCTGGTACTAACATTCAAAGCCCTGAACGGCTTGGGGCCAGGGTATCTGAAGGATCCTCCCATATGTACCTGCCCGGACAGGAAGATCTTCTTCAGCGGTCCTTCTCCGAGAGCCCCTGCCAAAGTTAGTGAGGCAGGTGGCTACCAGGAGGAGGGCCTTTCCTGCTGTAGCACCCCGGTTGTGGAATGAGCTCCCCAAAGAGGCTCGCCTGGGCTGGCACCTACATTGTATTCTTTCCAGCACCAGGTGAAGACCTTTCTATTCTCCCAGACATTTTAATCATTTTAAACATCTTTAATCATTTTAATCTTGTAGTTGTTTTTAACTCTGTTGTAATTTGAACTGCTGCTGCTAGCTTTGCTGTTTGTTTTTAATCTGTGGCTTTAAATTTTATATTTTTTGTGGAGAAAGCCTGACACGAGTACACACGCACACGCGCACGTACACCTCAGTCTCTTTCCCCGGGGGGCAGGGGAGGGAGGCTGGGGAGATGAGGAAGTAGCCAGATGGATCCGCATACCAACAATGGAGGGCCTCGGTTGGATTCCACAAAACCCAGGAAAGGACCATCAAGACCATCAAACTAGCAGGGCAGTCTCAAAGAGCTGTAAAGTACCCAACACATCACCTTCTTTTCCCGGGCAGGAATAAGCCCACGACACGAAGGGGCAGGCATAAGCCCCACCTGACCGCAGGGGCGGAGAGAGCGGGAAACTCAGGGGTAGAAAACCCCTCTCCCCTCCTTTTGGGGGTTGTTGGGAACACGGGTTACTCTTATCAAGATTCGTCCTCCAGCGGTGGCTGGGATAAGCTGTTCTCTTCCCCGGATCGGGCAGACCCAGAGCCAGGCTGAAATTGACCAGCGTAAAGTCTTTAGTCTAAGGTAACTGACTAATCCCAATGTGCTAGCCTGGGAACCCGTTCATTGATAAACTCGGAGATCATGTCAGGTCATGTTGACGTTATAGTATTCCTAGAAAGCTGTCAGTTCCGCTCCGTATATTGTATAGTAAATAAAAGCCTTATTTGGTCATATAAAGGGCTGAAGTTTCCTTTTGTGGCGCAAACCTCCTAGTCGGTTTCAATCGCTTGTATGGGCTGTAACTCAGTGCCGGTTAACCCGTTAAGCGCCGAACTCACGCATAGGACCCTGGTGCTGGTCCTTCACATTTATTGTATTGTATTTTATGGTTTTAACTGTTGTAAATCACCTAGAGAGCTTTGGCTATTGGGCCAAACATCCCTAAACAGAAAGCAAATTCAACGGGTGATGAGAACCAATCAAGTAGACCCAGGCACTTGTAGAATTACAGAGCTGAGGGGAGGGCCCGTGGCTCAGAGGCAGAGCACCTGCTTTGCATGCAGAAGGTTCCAGGTTCAACCCCAGGCATCTCCAGGTAGGGCTAGGAAAGAAACCTGCCTGGAGAGGTGCTGCCAGTCAGTATTAGCATCCACAATACTGGGCTAGATGGACCAATGGTCTCACGCAGTATAAGGCCGTCCCCGTGTTCCAGAAGGTCTTCTCAAAATGCCAAATGACAGGCAGGTCAGGGACAGGAAAATGGTCTGACTAAAAGTAGTCCCAGATACCTTGTTATTTCTCCCAATAAATAAGAACGTGTCCTTTGATTCCCTTTAAGTCTATTATCAAGCCATAATTCTCTTATTGTCTGGCTTGTAATAACATTGTCTGTCTCAGACTCTGATAACAAGAAGTGTCTCCCTCTCTCCTGCCCCCCTACCAAATCTTCCACCCATCTTTAGGTGAGAGGATTGGAATGGTTCCTGGGTGAGGCTGGGGCTCCTCTGTGGCTGCTGCTTGGTTTTTAAAAGCCACCTTATCTATGCACAGGAAAAGGAAAGGCTCTTCCCTTGAATTATCATTTTGTTATCATGGATGTAATGCTTTCCCCCATCACACCATACAAGCTGATTGATTCAGTCT
The DNA here is from genome assembly GCA_021292165.1 of Shinisaurus crocodilurus. NCBI lineage: Eukaryota > Metazoa > Chordata > Lepidosauria > Squamata > Shinisauridae > Shinisaurus > Shinisaurus crocodilurus. The sequence goes on from CM037878.1 coordinate 140,913,587, forward strand.
GCAGATAGTAGCACTACCTACTCTCAAGAGATGTTAAAATACCCACATCCAAATCTCCAAATATTCCTTTTGTCAGCTGGCTCATTTCTTGGTCAGTCTGGAAAAATGCACATGAACAAGTCTTTGGGGCAGGAATATCATAGCACTATTTAAACCTAGAGACCATATAATTGGGAACATACTTTACTTTTCAAGGAAAAAAATGAAACCCTGTATTAACTTATTAGCACAACTGAATGAGGCTTATAAACCAACCCTAGGCATGTTTACTCATAAGTATGTCCCACTGACTTCATAAAGACTTCTTCCTAGTACATAGTTGGGTGGAACAGCTAATACTCTGGAAGACAGAAACAAAATTCAAAGTGACCTCGATAGGCTGGAGCGCTGGGACAAAAACAACAGAATGAAATTTAACCGGGATAAATGCCAAGTGCTGCACCTAGGGAGAGGAAACCAACTGCAAAGTTACAGAATGGGGGACACTTGGCTCAACAATACTACAAGTGAGAAGGATCTTGGAATTGTTGTAGATCACAAGCTGAATATGAGCCAGCAATGCGATGTGGCTGCAAAGAAGGCAAATGCTATTTTGGGCTGCATTAATAGAAGTATCGCTTCCAAATCGTGTGAAGTGATAATTCCCCTTTACTCAGCACTGGTTAGGCCTCATCTTGAGTACTGCGTCCAGTTCTGGGCACCACACTTTAAGAAGGACGTAGACAAACTGGAGGGGGTTCAGAGGAGGGCAACAAGGATGATAAAGGGACTGGAAACAAGGCCCTATGAGGAGAGACTGAAAGAACTGGGCATGTTTAGCCTTCAGAAGACGAGACTGAGGGGAGATATGATCGCACTCTTCCAGTACTTGAAAGGTCACAAAGAAGAGGGCCAGGATCTCTTCTCAATCATCCCAGTTTGCAGGACACGGAATAATGGGCTCAAGTTACAGGAAGCCACATTCCGCCTAAACATCAGGAAAAAATTCCTGTCAGAGCAATAAGACAATGGAACCAACTACCTTGGGAGGTGGTGAGCTCTCCCACGCTGGAGGCATTCAAGGTGAAGCTGGACAGCCATCTGTCAGGGATGCTTTGACCTGGATTCCTGCATTGAGCAGGGGGTTGGACTTGATGTCCTTGTAGGCCCCTTCCAAGTGTACTATTCTATGATTTTATGATTTCTATCCAGTTGGGGGTTTAGTTAATGATATCCTCTTTTTTCTTGCTTTAGCAAATAAAATACTGAGAGGACACCATTTATTAGAGGGACTCTGAATGGTGTCCCCCATGAGAACAGGAGCAGAGAAGTCAAGGGGCACTTCAGTCATTCCTCATCCCTGCTGGACAGGAAGCAATTATGGGGGCTGAAGCTGCAAGGGGAAAGCTCCGAGTTAAAGAAGGCACAGTCGCTCTGCAACGTCCTTATGGTGCTTTGCCACGCACATAAGATGCACCTTCTGTACATGGTGAGTACATGGTGCACTGCAGTCATGGTGAGTACAAACTCCACCCTCATCCGCTCTTCTGATCGCCCTATCGGTGCTCCTTCATCTTTAGCCAGGCAGTGCAAGTGCAGCAGTGTGATTACCATATAGGCACACACACCCCAGCTCGTTGAATCAATCCAGAACAGACTCTTTTTTCTTTTCTTTTTTTTGGAGGGGGAAATGTTTTGTCTGTTTTTTATCCATCTTAATCTCCTTTATGGTTTTTCTTTATTTTTCTTGCTATTTCTTAATTTCTGTGGTTGCTTGGACAAGTTTTTTTTTTTAAATCTATTTATTTGGGATTGGCTGGCAACCCGTCCTGGGTTCGCACGGCACAACAGCCCACTGTGGCTTATAAACCATGGTGGGTCGCTGTGTCGTACGAGCCCAGTCATTCCCTTTCTTCCTGGCCTGGTTTGCTCTTCACTGGCCAGGGCTGTGGCTTTAGCAGCAGAAAGGGGAAGGGCTGGCCAGAAAACACCACTCTTCCTCCTCTTTTTCCCTCCATCCAGAGCTTGATTCTCTCTCCAAACAGATGGGCTTTTGACCTCAGGAGCAGGTGGCTTAGGCGGCAGCAGCAGCACTGGTACCCACTTTCTGAATTTCCCTTTCCTTCTGTATGGAACCAGCCTTAGCTCCTGCCACAACAGAGACCCTGAGTACAGGGGACAGCTGGGGTAGTTCCAAGTGAGAAATGATGCCAAGTCATCATTTGCAGATGATCCAGCCAAGGCACAACTACAGAGAGAGAAGGGGAAAGAGATCGAGAGAGCCATGCGCCTTCCAATGAGCTCAGGAGGTTTGCATATCGAAGGGATTAATCAGTTCATTAATTGTTGTTGTTGTTATCCAGCTAGCATTTTTAATCAATTGACTGACTGAATTGATTAAGACATAGTGCATGTAGAATAGATAAAGGAATGCCCCAGTCCTTTCATCTGTTGAAGGATACAGCTCAGTGGTAGTGCATATTATTTGAATGCAAAAGGTCCCTGGTTCTTTCCAGGTAGGAAACCCCTGCCTGGAGTCCCAGAGAGCCACTGCCAGACAGTGTAGCCAATATTGAGCTAGATCAGGGGTGGGAAACTTGTGACCCTCCAGATGTTTTGGCCTACAACTCTCATCATTCCTCACTGTTGGCTGTGCTGGCTACAGCTGATGAGCGTTGTAGGCCAAAACATCTGGAGGGCCACATGTTACCCACCCCTGACCTAGATGGACCAATGGTCTGTCTTGGTATAAGGCAGAGTCCTATGTTCCTATGGAGGTCTGGGACCTCCAGCACGTGTACAGAACTCTTTCACTTGCAAAGGCTTCCCCATTCCTTTGCATGTATGGCGCTCGCCTTCCATTAAAGTAAATGGGGCAACCTGCATGCTCAGTACCTCCATATGAGCATCACAGTATACTGTAGTTTTAAACTTTTAAATTTTTATATTGTATATTATCATGTTGTATTTTATGGTTTTAGTTGTTATGATCCACCCAGAGAACTTCGGCTATTGGGTAGTATAGAAATGTAATTAATAAATAAATACATACATACACATGAGGCTCTGAATTAGGTTATTTGTGTCTGCCCTTTAACAGATTGCAATCTAAATAACAACAAATACAAAGAGTGGAAGAAGAGTTTTGTGCATTGACAGCTGATCAGCAGCAGTAACTTCAAACTGCAATGCAGATTTCTTTTCTGTATTTCTAATGTCATTGATTCAGTTTCCCCAACTTTTAAAAAGCAAACATTTCAATCTCATGACAATCCAACACACACCACACAAGATTTTCCTTTAAAAATGAATCGAGTAGTAACCCAGTCATGCTTTTTTTTCCTTCCCACACACATAGTTACCTCCCACAGGACTTCCAGTTCAATGGGGATAGGAGTTCATCCTGTAAGTCAGTTGCAGCTGACACAAACATGGGGGAAGGCTGTGTTTTCAAGGGACTTCTTGTTCTATTCCAACTGATTAAATCCCTTCCCTGTTTGAGGTCCATCATGGAGGGTTCCTTCCATGGCTGCTTACTTACCATGCAGCTGATGCTTTCTTCAGGCCAATGAACCACCACTGAAAGAAAATCACTGAAGTGTTGACTCTGTAGTGCTATAACATATAATGTCAAATCAAGCTTTATTTACTGAATGTTGAGAGGACCTAAAGGCCAGACTAGGTTCTCTGTTGAATTCAATGGGCACGGGCACGGGCACGGGCACACACACACACACAATTTCCTATACAGATGGGAGAGAATTAAGAAATACATTCCATGATACCTTTGTTTATAGGAGATTCATCTGGGATAAGCCTAAGAAGGCACTAAATCATTTGCACATTATAAGTAATATATAAAAGAACCTATGATATACAAATCAATCTTAATCTGTATTAATTCTCCAGAAATGCCAAGGTGTTGAGGTCACTGGGGGTGCGGTTCCAGAGTTAAAAGAGTAAAGCCAAGACGGTGATTCTAATTGCACTGTCAGGTACAGCCTTGCTTCCTACAAGATAAGTCTGTAAGAAGACATTTCATTTGTGAGGGTTTCCCATGAGACAATGCACACTCATGACTAACTGCAGATATTAATGCAAAGCCACTGACCCACATCCCAAAGTGTCTGTATTTCATCTGCTCTGCGCATTTCAGCATCAGAAAACAAAAGTTGCATGGATACAGACAATGTCATACGGGAATAAAAGGGGGAATAATTATTCACATCTGCATTTGGCTGGAGTTGGCTCACTGCATTGGCTATGGGCAGGTTCACAAAATACTTCTTCATAGAATCATAGAAAAGTAGAGTTGGAAGGGGCCTACAAGGCCATCGAGTCCAACCCCCTGCTCAATGCAGGAATCCAGGTCAAAGCATCTCTGACAGATGTCTGTCCAGCTGCACCTTGAATGCCTCCAGAGTGGGAGAGCCCACCACCTCCCTAGGTAGTTGATTCCATTGTCTTATTGCTCTGACAGTCAGGACAGTCTCTGATGTTTAGGTGGAATCTAGGTTCCTGTAACTTGAGCCCATTATTCAGTGTCCTGCAAACTGGGATGATCGAGAAGAGATCCTGGCCCTCCTCTGTGTGACATCCCTTCAAGTACTGGAAGAGTGCGATCATATCTCCCCTCAGTCTCCTCTTCTGAAGGCTAAACATGCCCAGTTCTTTCAGTCTCTCCTCATAGGGCCTTGTTTCTAGTCCCTTTATCATCCTTGTTGCCCTCCTCTGAACCCTCTCCAGTTTGTCTATGTCCTTCTTAAAGTGAGGTGCCCAGAACTGGACGCAGTACTCAAGATGAGGCCTAACCAGTGCCGAGTAAAGGGGAATTATCACTTCCCGCAATTTGGAAGCTATACTTCTATTAATACAGCCCAAAATTGCATTTGCCTTCTTTGCAGCCACATCGCATTGCTGGCTCATATTCAGTTTGTGATCTACCACAATTCCAAGATCCTTCTCACTTGTAGTATTGTTGAGCCAAGTGTTCCCCATTCTGTAACTCTGCATTTGGTTTCCTCTCCCTAGGTGCAGCACTTGGCATTTATCCCTATTAAATTTCATTCTGTTATTTTTGTCCCAGCGCTCCAGCCTATCGAGGTCACTTTGAATTTTGTTTCTGTCTTCCAGAGTATTAGCTGTTCCACCCAACTTTGTGTCATCTGCAAATTTGATAAGCATTCCCTGAACCTCCTGATCCAAGTCATTAATAAAAATGTTGAAGAGCACCGGGCCCAGGACCGAGCCCTGAGGTACCCCGCTCGTTACCTCTCCCCAGTTTGAGAAGGAACCATTGATAAGCACTCTTTGAGTCCGATTCTGTAGCCAATTGTGGATCCACCTGATACTTGTTCCATCTAGCCCACTCTTAGCTAGCTTACTAATCAGGATATCATGAGGCACTTTGTCAAAAGCTTTGCTGAAGTCCAGATATATAATGTCCACAGCATTCCCACAGTCCACAAGGGAGGTTACCCGATCAAAAAATGAGATCAGATTAGTCTGACAGGATTTGTTCTTGACAAATCCATGCTGGCTTCTAGTAATCACTGCATTGTCTTCTTCTGGTCCATGTCCACACAAGCAGTCCTGACCATCCCTGGGTACATGTTCGCTTGGACAAACAATGTATGAACTGGGCAACACCAGATAAGTCTCAGCAGCAGTTCACATTGTAGAAGCAGTTTTCCCACTCATTGCAATCATCAAGAGTTACAGCTGACTATATCTGTAATGACTTGATTCACAAATTACATTTGTCCACATGAGTTCACATGCAGGAATGGTTGAGATTGCTCATGTGGACACAAACTGTGTTATGGGAACCAGGCATTAGTCAATGGAATGATAGCCCCTGCAGTGAACTAGCCAGTAGTGGGATCATCTTCTCAGTGCCAGACCTAAAAGAACCAACTCAGTGCTGAATGTTCTGGTATGCACAAAGTCAATGGGCAATTTATTACGGTAATTGTGGGTCACTGTTCTCTCCTTCTGTACCAGTCACCTACTTTTGTCTGGTCAATGCAAACTTCCTATACAAAGTGCTTCTTTTTGTGGCACTGATATTGTTTAGGCCCATCGAAGATTTCTCAGGTCATGTAAAGAACCCATCCTGACAACAAAGAAAAAGTGGACCCCCACAGATGCAGAGGCTGCTTGGCCCAGGAAATGAACACTCCATTATAACCTATGCTGAGGTTCAACCCTTCTACTTTTAGCAAGATTGCATGCAAAGGCATGAAAAGAAAAGTCTCTGCTGCCAGGGTAAAAATAAGAAAATCTCATCTCTTTCCCTGCTCTCCTTGGATCCAGAAGCTTCCTGAATCACTTCTGGGTCACTTCTACCCTTCACCCTGTTCTGGGGACATGCTTGGACTATGCAGTCCTGCAGGCTTGAAATGTCCCTGCTTGTCCAATCATATCTTAGCTTCAACATCCGAGGCTGTGCTTGTTTATTCTGACTTACCTGTTTTGTTTTTTTAATTCTGCACGCATGCATTCTACTATTGAGTATTGAGTACTGCAAGAAGAAATCACATCCTTCTCACTAAGATCACTTCTTTTATATAGTCAAGATTTGGGAAGAAGCCAGAGATCTTAAACAAAGGTAAGATGTAAAGAGGTGGACAATACAGTAAAGAAATAAAATCCATATCAGGGCAATAATGGTCATAAAGCTATAAGGAGGATGTATAATAGTTCCTGGACTTTTAATTTGTGACTAATTTGTTGCACAATGAGGTTGCAATTTTCTAATTGTGATTGCCACTTTAATTTTACTCATGGCTGTGCAACTAACAATGTATAGTCTAGTAATTAAAATTAATTGTACCTTCACCTGCATATTTCTACCAGGCTGTTAAATTTAGTCTGTAGGCTCAATGATTTTGTTCTCGGAAAGATGCTGAACTCATTTCAAGGAGCCCAATTACCGTATGTTACACCCGGTAATTCCAGTATAAAAATCAGGCCTTTTACTTTTATGTAAAGAGTTCGTGGAATGACATTTTAAAAGAACATGTATGCTCAGCTTTAGCAATCTGGTAGATGCAAATGTTAACGGTTTTATTATGGACAAGACATTATTGAGATACAACTTACAAAAATAGCAATTATCAGTTGCTTGAATATATCCTTTGTAAGCTCAAATAGATTTCCAACACTCAATTACTTTAAAGGACAATTACCAGTAATCTTTTGAACTGCATACATAGCTTAAATTTGATGGGGGGAAATACTGCATTAATTCAGAGTTAAGGTAAAAAAGAAAATCTCACACCTAACTACAAAGAAGAAAAATGCAAGGTGTAGCTAATGCTGATGTTAACAACTAGAACCTTATCAGCTCCACAAAGAAGCAGGTTTTCCATTGGAGATTGCCATAGCAGGACTGTATGTAAACCACATGCATATTCAAGTGTGCACCGGAATGCACATCTGAGTGTGGATGCTCTTTAGCCACACTCTATTGCTTCCAGTGGGATGTTTAAACATACATTCAACTGTACAGCCCCATCCACATTTTGATGCAACTCATCATGCATACATTTTTAGAACATGACAGGAGCTGGACTGCTGTGGGGGGAAAAGTGAAATAATCCATGGATATCAGAACTATTTCAGTGCTTGGATGCAGTAATAATAGATAAATGTTATGTCCTTATTTTACAAAACTTTTCATATTTTATACTTTTCAAACAATCTGAGTCAGCAGGAGCTCTTTCCAATAATCCAATATACCAGGACTATGCATGTGTGAACCTCTACCCAGAGCTTGAAATTGAATCAATTGAACCCAAAAGGAGATTCTATTGAGAATTCTAAGTTTCCTGGCCACTAACCTACAATTGACTTACAATCTACAATAACAAATGAGAGAGAATGTCTATATTAATGTGGCCCTTAGCCCATTAAGCCCTTGGAAAATGGGTCAGAATTCAAGGATCAAACAACACATTACATTTAATACATACTGTGTAACTCCGCATGTGTTTTTCTTTACTGAAAAGTAAGCAGGGTGGCAATCCAGATCAAGACTGCAATGCACAGGGGGGAGATTTCATCCTTCCCTCCCCAGCTGCATCTCCCCCCAAAATTGCCACCTTGCATTGCAGTTAGCAAGAGTAAAAAAAAAAAACACCACACCTCCTATTGGTGCCAATGGGAGGGGGGGTTACTAGCTGCTGTGCGTGGAGGGCAATTTGTGTGTGGGGTGTGTGTGACTGGGAAGAGAAGGATTAAATCTCCCCTCCACACTTGCCGCAGTCCTTATTCAGAGGGGGGGGGCACACCTATTTTTAAGTTAAGAAAAACCTCATATGGAGCTGCACACTACATATTGAACCAGTGCTTAGCTGGCAGGGGCATGCTGGGAGTTGTAGGCCAAAAACATCTGGGAACCCAAGGTTGGGGAACACTGTATTAAACAGAAGGTTCTGATGCCTCAGGAAAGGGGGGATCACATTTCTAAGGACCCACTCCTCCCTCAGTGGAGTGCCAAATGGTGGATACACTCTGAAGATCACTGAGCCAATGATCACTACGCCACAATAATACACAGCTAACCCTATCCAAAGAAGGTGCGCAGAGCAGTCATCATGGCTGTGTACGCAGTGCTTTTGAAATAGCGAAAATCCTGCCCATCAGGAGTTTGTCAGGGAAGGAGGGGCTGAATCCAGGCCCTCCACTCTGCCTCCAGACCCATCCTCAGGACCCATTTGTGCATGCACCGCATGGGGAAAGCCTATTTCTGTGAAAGGAGTGCTCCTCCTGGGCAGATTGGCAAGCATCGATACAGTGCTTAGCTATTTCTGTAGTGTTCAAAAAGTACTTCATGTGCCTAATTTCAGTCATCTTCATCACAGCCTCCTAGGACCTAGAGGGTCCTGCAGGACTATGCGGCAGTGTATACATTTCAAAAATAAATAAGTAAGACAGGCCATATAGGAAATGGGGAGCTGAAACAGAGTGATTTGTCTATAGCCAGCCGGTGAGTTCATGGCTGTGGCAAGACCTGAACTAGGGACTTCCTATCTATCACTGTTGTTAGGGGCTTATACTGCATGCTATGCACAAAGATGCGTATTAGAGCCCCAACACCTTTCTTCTTCTTCTTGTACCAAAGCCATTTTAAGGGGGTCAATTGAAAGTGAAGAAGTTGCACAGGGAGGGGACACTTCGCTCCCCTCCCCACATTTTCCCATTCCACATCACTCTCTCTCACACACACACACACGCACATGCACACATCGTTTCAAATACATCTTTGCAAGGGCAAAAGGACAATGCCATTTAGATAGTATGAACAAACATGGTTTCAGGATTTAACTTGATGGTATCCAGGACTCGTGAAGTAACCGTGGTGCCGTACATGCTATATTTCAGAAAAGATATTGATGAATTGGAAAGGATTAGAAGCAGTGTGCTAAGATGATAAAAGATCCAGGAAGCAAGTCATGTAGGGGGAAAGGTCAACTGGATATATTTAATCTAGAGCAGTGATTATTAAACTTAAATTGTTCTGGTTTTCTTGTTCTTTGAAGTCAACATTTGTTTGCCCTATGACCACCATATGGGAGAGCACTTCAAAGTCTTCCAAATTAAATTTCAATTCCTTCTGCAGTCCAATGCAGCTATAATGTGTAGTCCAAGAAAATGAGTGCATGTACAAAGAAACGGGACATATCAGTAGGTAGTGGCTGTTGCTTGTTTTGAGCATGAATTGTGTCCCGCAAGAAGTTTGTCAGTCAAGATGCTGCTATTCAGGGCAGATTCTTACATTATGCCCACCATGTCAGAGGAGGTCATTTGGAAGGAAGCCTCTTCAGTAGTGCAAGAAGCCATAGAGATAATATCAAATAAACCTTTGGCTTTCCTGCAGTTCCCTCTGTTATTTTTTCATTATAGTCTTGCAGATCACATGAAAGACTGCTGTGGGCCACTGGCATTTTGCAGCCCACAGTTTAATAACCACTGGTCCAGAGAAAAGATTAATAGACAAATGTTCTGCTTGATTTGTAAGCTCTCCCTGTGGAAGGAGATTTTGACATGGGAGCATTCCTAGTTCCCCAGGTGTATTCTGCGGTGTTAAACTCACAGAAGGGAACCGTGTCACATGAACAGAATCAGCCCCAGGATGTGCCAACTTCCAAAAGATGTAAAGCAGGGGTGGGCAGAAGCTTGATTGCCAGATGTTTTGGACTTTGACTCCCAGAAACCCCTGGCAGCCTGGCCAATGGTTAGGAATGCTGGGAGTTGAAGTCCAAAACATCCGAAGATCTACTTGCCCACCCCTGCTGTAAAGGAAGTCAAAATCAAAAAGGAAGAAAAAAATGAAGTTTGCCTATCCAGTGGGGATAGAACATGGGGGAAACCCTGATTATATGAGTAGTTCACCATGGCAGATACTGTCCAGGAAACTGTGAAATGTTCCCCCATTGGAGCTTTTTGGAGGAAGGCTTCACAGGATCTTTAGGTGTAAGACACCCATGGGGTATGGCTAGATGAATAGTGGTATGGTATCCCCACCAACACAAAGAGTTGGTGGGAATACCATACCACTATTAAATATTTTTTTAAAAAAAACTATCTTCAAGCTGGCTCACATTTCATCTGCTGCTGACCAGCTGAAAAGGACCACTATTACTTCATCTCCTGCCTCACAATATTCATAAATCTTTTTTAATTATAAAAACAGTTCATTATAACAATGAAAATAACTGGCTGGTCTAGGTGATTTTATCAAGCCAGTTTAATATGATTGGGCAAACTGACTTTTTCACACAGTCCACTATTAGCTCTTTGACCTGAATCTTCACTAGAGCACATTTTATGGGCTTAATTGCATATCTCTCCCTCTTCCTGTGTAAATTTGCCTATATAAATAGAATTTCCTGCTTGCTGTCTATCTCCTTTGGTGTCTCTCACATGCTGCCATAAACAAATTTTACTTATCCTGATTTGGAAAAACAATTAAGAAAGGAATTCTGAAAATTATGTAACCAAGAAAGACGTTATTCTTACATTTGATTGCTGCCATTATTTTACTAAGAGAAAACTCTTGCCATGATTAATAATGCGTATTTTACAGTGCTAATCACCACACACACACACACACACACACCAACATTAAAAAAAGATGTTATGTAGAAAGCAGATACTGGAAGTGCTTTTACTTCTCCCCTGGCAATTAGGAAGCTTCTCATGGCGGTCTATATTTGTTATGGGATGGTTTGTTATCTTCAATCTAAAACTAACCTTGATAAAGTATCTTTTGACACTTTTACTGCTCCTTTAAATGAAATATTCGCTGTATCTTCAAGAATCAGCTTGAGTGGAATTGACTCAGTAGTTCAGCATGAGAAAGACAGGGGAAACATTTTCTAATTTAAAAGAAATTTGAGGAAATGGTTCCATTCCCCTCTCTATTATCTGGCCATTCTGCAGCTTTGGCTTCTTAAGCATCAACATGCACAGTTTGCTTTACAATCCTTCTGCAGAAATTAGCTGACACCCATCAATGTAGATAACAGAAGGCTGTAGCATTAACACTTGAGAGTGCATTAATCTTTCCCAAATTAAAATCTGCACCACGGCATTTAAGATTGAGGCCACCATGGTTCAGTGCTGTTTGACCGCCAATTTTGATAAAAGTGTTTTAAGAGAGGGTAGACGGAGATAAATTGCCCATGGTTGCACAACAGCAGCGAGGGTAAGTGTGGAGTGCATGGGTTGCTATCATTGCAGAGTGTCAGCTAAATGTTTGCATGTGTTTACAGAAAGAGCAAAACAGGAAAGGAAGGCAACCGCGCTGCACTATATTTCTCTGAGGCAGCATCAATATTATATTTCATCAGAGGGAGACAAATACACTTTCTCATTTGAGTATCAGAAGATAAGGCCAGCTTCGGTTGTAAAACAATTGCATCTCTTGACTCAGAGTTTTCCAGAGCGACACTTGCTCTGTTTAACTTGTATTGTTTAACTTGTGGTTAAACAATAGCTTGTTTAACCACAAGCTATTCAAGCTGAGCTGGAAAGCTAAGGCTTAAAGAAAGCACCAAAGGCAGAAGAGAGCAGGATGCAGTGGAGATGGGGCAGGAAAGAGGAGACTCTCTGGGATCTGGGTTTCTTTTTCTAGGGTTCGAAAATTGTCACCAGGAAAACTGCTTTTCTAATTTGCGGCACTTTCTTCTCGTTCCTTTTGAGAGCTGTGGTCAGAAGGCAGGAATATCCATTTGCACCCAGAATGAAGCACAAGAAGGCACGGCAACATCATTGAGTTTAAATGAGGACCACCGCTGTATTAATGCCATTAAAGCAGCCCTCCCAAACCTGCAGCCCTCCAGATGTGTCAGACTACAATTCCCATCATCCTCAGCCAGCACTGGATGTTACCAAAGTTCACAAATTTCTTTATAAGTGGGATGTCAAGAATTTGAGATTTAAACCATTTAGATGTGGGAGAAAGCGAACTTGACAGATTCATCCATTCCTATGGGAGATGCAGGGCTGGTGGTAGCAGCAGGGGGTTCCCCCTCTTGGGCACAGTGAGGGTCTTTTACTGGAGCAACTCAAGTCATGGTCCTGCTGTAGCCATGTGCACAGTGAGTCGCTGTGAATAGGAACTATTTTATTATAACCAGACTCAGTGGAGCAGCTTTGCTAGTATGTGTGCAGGCGGAGCTAGAGGGTGAAGGAGGTGGAAGAGATGGTGGGCGGGGAGCTCTATGAGGCACCGTCTGAAAGGGCCAGTGGGACGGGTGTCAGCAGTTGTGACTGAGTAGATGGATGGGAGGGGTGAATTCAGGATGGGGGTGTACCAGGGGGAAGAGATGAGAATGGAAGGGGGTTTGGGAATGCATGAGTTTGTTGTAGAAATGTGGGTCTGGTACACCTGCTGGGGGCGGGGAAGTGGCTGGGAATGTAGAAGGGCAGGGAATAATAATAATAATAATAATAATAATAATAATAATAATAATAATAATAATAATAATTTTTATTTCTTACCCGCCTCTCCGTCTAGATCGAGGCGGGGAACAACAAAAATATAAAATATACAATACATACTATTAAAACATCTTAATAGTAACTGTTCAACACCCCTCCCTTGCCCTCTGCTGCAACCTACCCCCTCCTGCCACCACTTGTGGTGAAAAAGCTGCCTCCAGAGTTTTAGTACACAGATTGGCTGTATAAAATGAAATCCCTGCCTAAAGCTCTTAGAACCATTAAGGGTGCAATCGTATGGCCCCTAGACATTGTCTGAGGGGCCATAGGATAGTGGGGATTGGAGACAGCTCTGAGGTCGGAGACGGCACTCCAAACTTGGAAGGGAGAGTAGGAGATCCGACCCCCGCCCCATCGCAAGCAGCGCAGAAAGAACCACACTGGCTGGCCTCTGAGGTTGGAAAATCAACCAGGGTGGGGGGTGGGGGTGGCATTCTGGTGGGCAGGGAGGGAGGAGACTGGAGAGGCCAGGATATGAGCTACCCTGAGTCTCTTGCAGCCTCCTTCCCTCCCACTCTGAAGCACCATTGCTAGACAGGCAAAAAAGCAAAAAACACAATGACTGGAGGATAGGAGAAGGCGAAAATCGCCTCCGCCGTTCCTCCCGCCCTGCTAGTTTCCGCCCAGTAGGGCACTGGATACACAGAAGTCTTTTGAGTTTGGAAGTTTCTGTCTTGCAAGGGTGTAACCCATAGGATTGCGCCCTAAACCAATTAAAGCTTGCATCCCAAGTTGTTAGCCCTTTTCTGTAAAACCCATGAAAAAGATGTCAGTGTAGGCCACAATTTTGGGGGAATAGAAACAGACATGGCTGATTCCCCTCTGTTGTACGCGAAGGGGTGTGTGGATGTGTCCATGCTTTGCTATGCACTGTGTAATGAGAGACATACAAAACAGAGTTTGGGACATCATCCAGATATTTCTTGCGATGTGTACTGAAGTGCTGCTGTTGATCTGTGGAAGTAGAAACTATGACACTGCTTTGCTCAAGGGGAAGTGGAGTGGGGAGGTGGTCTGCTAGGGAGGCGTAACCATCTCAGTGAGTTCCAGCACAAGAGAGAGTGTGCTCAGTGCAAGCATCCATGTGCAGTCTGCGGTGCAGGTCTGGCCCTCCCATGAGGCAGGGTGAATCTCCCATCTCAGGCAGCGGAGTGGGAAATTGCACACACACACCCTACTGGGGGGGGGGGCTACCACCACCTCCAGTGGGTGCTACACTATGGCATTTGCCTCGGCAGGAAAGCAGAGCCGGCGGGACTATATTGGGCACCTGCTCACTTGGTGACACTAGTGGCTGCTCTGGAGCCCAGCTGGTCCTGCTCTTCCGCAGAGGATGAATGGTTGCTCTCAGCCACTTGCCCTCTGGCTCGTGCTGAGAATCCTCTCAGTGCAAGTCAGAGAACAGGTGTCCAAGGAGATCTCCCACGGCACAGGCAATCTCCTGGGACAGCTCTCCCACAGTGCCTGGCTCTGCGGAAAGATTCCCTCAGAGGAGTCCTTCAGAAGAGTCTGAAGAGCTGCGCTGGCCACTTTCTCTGGTTGACACGGCTCTGCAGAGGACAGGCGGTGGCAAGGAGGGGAGTGGGGTGAGGTGAGGTGGGTGTGCCCATGATGGCAATGGGTGGGGGGCACATGCAACGGCAACAGTGGGGATGGTGGGCATGTGCAACGGCAAGGGGGTGGGAGAGGGGAAACGGTGGCAGCACAGGCCTGCTGTCCCACTCACGCTGCTTAGTGGGAGTCCTCAACATGGAGTGTACAAATCTGAACAGTATAAACAACTGGAATTTGAGATATGAATCTTCTACTTCTTGCTCATCCAGCAGTAAAAGGTACATGCGGGAAAATTCAGTCAGTCTAGTAAATTTGGCTGCCTTTGAAATCTGAGAACAATTAAAGCCATTAATTTAACTCCATTATTATATAATTATCATTTACTACTGTATGTGTGAAAGAAAGCGCACTTAATTGGTGAGAGTATTATATCAGTGAAAATATATGCTCATGTATATTGGAGAAGAAAATGTGAACCTCCCAAAGGAGGTATTATAGGCAGTAAACCCATCAATTGCTTTAAGTCCTGCTTGATTACTGTTTCAGAGGAAAGATTTCAAAGTGTAGCCGGTTACCTCATACATTTCACTATACAAGGATTGCTTAGAATAGTGATGGGGCTGGAAAGGCACAAATTTCATCTTGCCCAGACTCCACAGCAGAACATCACCCACACTAATCTCTCTCTCTCTGTGATGCAGATTTTTAAAAGCCCACCTTAACCATCACATCTTCCTGAACATTGTCACTTGCTCAATTAATACATGATATCCTCTGTTTAGTTCATGTAGCAAAAATGATGTAGCAATACTATTTCCAAAGTGTGAGTCTGTGTGGTTCTTTCTACATCCATATGCCACTTGATCTAGCCCACGAGTAAAGTGATCTGACAGCTTGACTGGCCTGTCAGATCACTTAACTTAACTTGATTGGCCTGTCAGATCACAGGGGTGTAGACCCTCTGTCCTGCAAGTGGCGGCATCCCCACCATTATCTCCAGTCTGACGACAGACATGGCAGTGGGGATGCGGGACTCAGCCTGAGCTGGGAAGAGTGGCCATTCTCCCTGGCGTGGGCCAAGCAGCTTCGTGCAGCGTCCAGCATCCATGGTAGCACCAGCCACCATGTGAAGACAAGGACTTGGCCAGCGCTGGGAGGAATGGCTGCCAGGAGATCACCAGGCAAGTCCCTTTCCCTGTGCTGGGAAGAGGGCTGGAATTCTGTACCTCCCCCAGCATGGAGAGGGAGAAAAAGGGAGAAGAAAATGCCCTACTGGGATGCTGATCTCCATTCTGTTCCTGACTCCCAGCTGAGCAGAAACACAGGAGAGAGGCTCCAGCTGTTTTTGGGGCTGTGATAGGCAAGCAGGCTCCCAGAGAGCAAGTGAACAGAGTGAGCGAACAGGGAGAGCAAACAGGAGTTTGGCAGCGGAGTAGTACAACAACAAGTGCAGCAAGAAGTGCAATGACAACAAGAGCTGCAGTACAAATAGTGCTGTAAGGGAAGGGTGTGGCCTGAGAGCTTAAAAGGAAGGGCGAGGCCTGGGAACTCATTCTGTTCCTGACTCCCAGCTGAGCAGAAGCACAGGAGAGAGGCTCCAGCTGTTTTGGGGGCTGTGATAGGCAAGCAGGCTCCCAGAGAGAGAGCGAACAGAGCGAGCGCACAGGGAGAGCAAACAGGAGTTTGGCAGAGGAGTTTGGCAGGGGAGGTCAAGGGGGAGGTCCCTATGAAATTTACTGGATTGCTTGTTTTGTTCTAGTAACACGCCCTTATAGACCAGGGGGACTCTGTTGTTAACATTCAGGGAAGGCAGGACAAGGCACCGGCCATTCCAGTACCAAAAGAAAGGCAGAAACAAACATAAAGGGTACAGAGAACTATGGAAAGAAAGGACTCTCCAGTGGTGGTGACCTGCAATGTGTGTGCAATGTTTGTTTTCCTGCCAGAGATCAACATGGCCTACACGTGCAACAAGTGCAAGCTGGTCACGCCATTGGAAAAAAGGGTCAGAGGACTGGAGCAGCAAGTGTCAACCCTCAGGAGTATTAGAAAAGTGAGGAGTTCTTAGACAGAACGATGGATCTACAGCAGCAAAACATAGTACAGGAGCCAGAAGGGCAATGGCAGGATGAGGCAGAGCCGGAGAATGCTGAGACAAGGGAAAATAACGTAGGGGGAACTCCCTGGAAAAGGGTGACTGTTAGCAGAAGAACTAGGAGACATTCTGCGCCTGTGGAAGCAGTGGAGCTATGGAACCGCTTCCAGGTACTTGAGGACGAGAGCAGAGGACAGCCTGCAGAGGACAAATTATCTGGCACCCAACGTGGCAGCGAGCAAGAGGCTGAAGGTCAGTCAAGTGGAGGCAATCAAACCAAGGCCTACAGCAAGAGAAAGAGAAGAGTACTAGTTGTGGGAGACTCCCTCCTGCTGCGGATTGAAGCCAAAGTACGGTATGTCGCGAAGACCCATGGACTCGTCAGGTGTGCTGTCTCCCCGGGGCACGGATTAAAGATGTGACAGAGCAGCTGCCGAGGCCCATACAGCCCACCGACACATACCCCTTTCTTCTCTCCCATGTGGGTACAAATGATACTGCCAAGCGGAGTTACAAAGAAATCACGGCAGACTTTGAAGAGTTGGGAAGGAAACACAATAACTTTGGGGCCCAGATAGTTTTCTCATCCATCCTTGCAGTACTTGGAAGAGGCATAGAAAGGGAAAGAAAAATACTCCAAGTGAATATTGGAGTAGGTGCCGAAGGTGCCGAAGGTGGTGCCGACGTGAGAGATTTGGATTCTGGGACCACGGGCTACACTTCCTGGAAGATGGACTGGTGGCAAAGGACTGAGAAGAATGTGTTTGGCCACAGCATGAGGAACTTAATCAAGAGGGCTTTAAACTGAATCCAACAGGGGAGGGAGACATAAACTCGGGGGTAACAATGGAAGAAGGCCTCTGTGCCACAACGGAGAGAACAGCTCCAGCGGTTCCCAATGATAGTCTACCACAAAATGTAGGGGAAAAGTCGGACTATAAAGCACATAGTCTTCGATGTCTCTATACTAATGCCCAGAGTATGGGCAACAAACAGAATGAACTTGAACTCTTGATACATGAGGGCAAGTACGACTTGATAGGGATAACTGAAACCTGGTGGGATGACTCCCATGACTGGAATACAGCAATTGAAGGGTATAACTTGTTCAAAAGAAACAGAAGCAACAGAAAGGGAGGTGGAGTTGCGCTGTATCTCTGCACAGAGATACAGGAAGAGGAGCTTGGCAGCCCCATTGAGAGCATCTGGGTTAAAATAAAGGGGGCAAAGAATAAAACGAACATCGCGGTTGGAGTCTACTACCGACCACCCAATCAAGGAGAAGACGAGGATGAAACTTTTGAAAAGCAAACTGCCATTGTTTCAAGGAGGCACGATGTGGTAGTAATGGGTGACTTCAATTTCCCTGATATCTGTTGGAAGACTTATTCAGCCAAACATGGCCCCTCCAAGAAATTCCTGAGCTGTGCTGCTGCTAACTTCCTCCTACAGAAAGTGGAGGAAAGAACTAGAGGATCGGCTAGACCTGATTCTAACCAACAGAGACGAGTTAGTGGATAAAGTGGCAGTTTCGGGAACTCTGGGAGAAAGTGACCATGTTATACTTGAGTTCTTGATTCTAACGGAAGCAAAAGCTGAGTGTAGCCAAACACGTACCCTGGATTTTAGGAAAGCCAATTTTAACAAACTCACAACAATGATTAGTAAGATCCCATGGCAAGCGACTCTCACGAGAAAGGGAGCCCAGGAGGGGTGGGAGTTTTTTAAAAAAGGAAATTTTAAAGGCACAATTGCAAACAATTCCCACAAGGAAAAAAGGCAGAGGGCAACAGAAGAAGCCAATGTGGCTTCACAATAAACTCAAAGAGGACCTGAAAACAAAAAAGGACACATATAGGAAGTGGAAGGAAGGATAGGCTACAAGGGAAGAGTACAGGCAGGTAGCACAGAACTGCAGGAACAGTGTCAGGAAGGCTAAAGCTGAGAATGAGCTAAGGTTAGCGAGGGATGCTAAAAACAACAAGAAAGCTTTCTTCAGATACATGCACAGTAAAAGACAGAGGAAAGAAAAGGTGGTTCAACTACGCGATGAAGATGGCAAATTGATAACAGAAGACAAAGAAAAGGCAGAAGTGTTCAATTCCTACTTTGGCTCGGTCTTCTCCCAAAAGAGGGTCTATGACCCCCCTGGCAAACCTGAAGTGTAGACTGAACGGGCAGGATTGCAGCTGGAGATTGATAGGCAGTGATAGGTCAAGGAGCACCTGATTACTCTGAACGAGTTTAAATCTCCAGGGCCTGACGAGCTGCATCCTAGAGTAATAAAGGAAATAGCAGAAGAACTCTCAGAACCACTGTCTTTGAGAAATCTTTGGAGAAATCATGGAGGACAGGTGACGTGCCAGATGACTGGAGGAGGGCAAATGTTGTTCCCATCTTCAAAAAGGGCAAGAAGGAGGAACCTGGGAACTATAGGCCAGTCAGTCTGACATCAATCCCTGGGAAAATTTTGGAGCAGATTGTAAAGAAGTCAATCTGCAAGCACCTTGAAAACAATGCAGTGATTACTAGAAGCCAGCATGGATTTGTCAAGAACAAATCCTGCCAGACTAATCTGATCTCATTTTTTGATCGGGTAACCTCCCTTGTGGACTATGGGAATGCTGTGGACATCATATATCTGGACTTCAGCAAAGCTTTCGACAAAGTGCCTCATGATATCCTGATTAGTAAGCTAGCTAAGAGTGGGCTAGATGGAACAAGTATCAGGTGGATCCACAATTGGCTACAGAATCGGTCTCAAAGAGTGTTTATCAATGGTTCCTTCTCAAATTGGGGAGAGGTAACGAGCGGGGTACCACAGGGCTCGGTCCTGGGCCCAGTGCTCTTCAACATTTTTATTAATGACTTGGATGAGGAGGTGCAGGGAATGCTTATCAAATTTGCAGATGACACAACATTGGGTGGAACAGCTAATACTCTGGAAGACAGAAAAAAAATTCAAAGCGATCTCGATAGGCTGGAGCGCTGGGCCAAAAACAACAGAATGAAATTTAATAGGGATAAATGCCAAGTGCTGCACCTAGGGAAAGGAAACCAAATGCAGAGTTACAGAATGGGGGACACTTGGCTCAACAATACTACAAGTGAGAAGGATCTTGGAATTGTGGTAGATCACAAACTGAATATGAGCCAGCAATGCGATGTGGCTGCAAAGAAGGCAAATGCTATTTTGGGCTGCATTAATAGAAGTATAGCTTCCAAATCGTGTGAGGTGATAATTCCCCTTTACTCAGCACTGGTTAGGCCTCATCTTGAGTACTGCGTCCAGTTCTGGGCACCACACTTTAAGAAGGACGTAGACAAACTGGAGAGGGTTCAGAGGAGGGCAACAAGGATGATAAAAGGACTGGAAACAAGGCCCTTTGAGGAGAGTGAAAGAACTGGGCATGTTTAGCCTTCAGAAGAGGAGACTGAGGGGAGATATGATTGCATTCTTCCAGTACTTGAAGGGTTGTCACACAGAGGAGGGCCAGGATCTCTTCTCGATCATCCCAGTTTGCAGGACACGGAATAATGGGCTCAAGTTACAGGAACCCAGATTCCACCTAAACATCAGGAAAAAATTCCTGACTGTCAGAGCAATAAGACAATGGAACCCACTACCTAGGGAGGTGGTGGGCTCTCCCAATCTGGAGGCATTCAAGGTGCGGCTGGACAGCCATCTGTCAGGGATGCTTTGACCTGGATTCCTGCATTGAGCAGGGGGTTGGACTTGATGACCTGGTAGGCCCCTTCCAACTCTACTTTTCTATGATTTTATTATTCTATGGCAAAAGGAATGTCCAAGACCAGATTACGGAGCAAGGAAATACAATGGGATATATTTCTGAGTCCACAAGCATAGGTCTGCACTGTCTAATTACGTTATCAAACGCAGAGTGAGACAATACTTCAGGTTTCAATACTCCTGATAGGAAACAACTGATCTTTAAAAATAAAGGGTGTGCGCTTTTGAGATACACACAGCTTCTGATTAGGCTGGGTGTTCTGGGCCAGGCCACTGCCTTTGCCTGCCTTACCCCATGTCTGCATAGCCCATTGTCCAGGATGGAGAGCAGACATTGGAGCAAGCAGTGCATTTGGCTGCAAACAAGCTGTGTGGTAGGTAGGTTTTAAGGTTACAACATAATGCCTTCCCATAATAATGTGAGACAAAGCAATAGGTGAAAAATATGTTCTATGTCTCCTCATCTCTGCAACCAACACAGCTAGCCAATATTTGATATATAGGGAGTTCTACAACAAAAACAAAGCTGAATATATTTGTGTGGCAAAAATTGACATACTGTTATGCTACTTTAATATTTGTACTTCTATTTAGCTTCAGTGGAGCCATTTTGGCTGTACTCAAAGCCATTCCTTTGTTGTGTTTGACTTGTTTTACTCAAGAGATAAGCTGTCACTCGGCCTGACAGAGGCAGTAATCTGTTTTTGGTGTAGAACTAGGAAATATGTTGTATTAGATATCCTATTCTGAATTATAATTTTCTATTTCTCTTGAACCAAAGTATGGCCATCTGGGAAGGGAGGCATGCCATGTCCCCCAGGTCTGTGCATATCAGATAGAGCTAATGGAAGTATGAATTTAGATTTATGTACCCCTGTGTGTACAATCTCCTTGACTTTGATTGAGCTACGCTTAAGGACACCTTAAATGTAACCCTCCTTTTCCAGGAGTGGTTCCCATGGAGTGGGATAATGTGCAAAGCTCCCAACCATTGAATTGGCATCCTGCCAGGAGAGGAGAGACCAATGCCATGGAAAGGCCCACATGATCAATCCTCGCCCAGGTGGTTGGGTAATTTAAATGTTACTCCAGCTGAACTGATAGCAGAGAAGCTAGCTGGTAGTGTGGCATTTAAAGGACCTCTTATTGTATTTCTTTTCTGAGCAGACAATGGGTCACTATGTCAAATCAAGTTGTATACTGTCCAGGATTCCTTCTTAGACCATTTTCAACAGGAAGAAATGCTTATTCCTTGTCTTCTAGTACCCACATTTAATATAATCTGCAAAGGAAATGACTCATTCTCGGGTCACACAAGTTTCATGATGTCAGCCTTCTCAACCTCTGGGGGAAACTGCCTTATATGTGTTACTTGGGCAATTTCAGCTTGGCTGTCTGAAGAATTGGACCTGAGAACTCCATACTTCATTCCTGATGGTTCATATCAGACATGGACTTAGCTTCCTGGCCTCAGGGAAGTATGCTTCTTTGGAAAATGGATTCCAAAGTGGTACAAGTCCAGCAATAATAGAAAATGGTATCCTGTGTTTAATTTCCACATCTGAAAGTAGGTCAAGCAACTTGTTAGAAATGTATTTGTCTTCTTTTTTATTTCTAATGCCTGTTTCTGTTTTTTTATAGCTCACCTTGAAACAAACTCTTATTCTGTTTAAACGTATGACACTGCCTTGCACTGCACTGCTTGCCTTTTCTTTTTTTAAAAAAAGAGAACACCACATAGCTCTGCGATCTGATCTGAAGGTGTTGAATTATAACATACTTTTCAGTGGGGGCCTGGAGAAATTGGCTTTGCCTGAAGAAAGACTTTCTTCAAAACCCCACATGGAGATGGTAAGTGGTGGCAGAAGTTACTCTTCTATGGTAGGGACAGTGCTGACCCAGGGGGAAGGGCTACTCCCGTTCTGGTCAATATAACATCTTTCAGTACCTTGACTAAAGGAGTATTGTAAGAGATCCTGCCAAGACAGCTTCTGGCTCTATGTACTGATCAGTGTCTGGTGTCAGTATTGGGGCCAAACAAACTGAAAGCCAGAAAAGAGAGAAGTACTGCTGGTTGAAGTTTCCAGTTATTTGGGTGGAAATTCACAACCTGTGCTAGGTGGGGTGGTACTCCCCCTGAAAGACCATGTTCGCTGCTTGGGAGTATTCAGTGCTAGTTCTGGATGTTCATGTGGCGGAAATGACCAGGAGTCACAGACATTCATGCCCTAGTTAC
Source organism: Shinisaurus crocodilurus (assembly GCA_021292165.1). Classification (NCBI taxonomy): domain Eukaryota; kingdom Metazoa; phylum Chordata; class Lepidosauria; order Squamata; family Shinisauridae; genus Shinisaurus; species Shinisaurus crocodilurus. Next base: position 140,936,213 of record CM037878.1, read on the forward strand.
ATCCATGTTTGATTACTGTTATGCTTTCTATGTGGGGTTCCCTATGAAGACAGTCCAGAAATTTGGAGCAAAACACCAGGGTTTTAACTGGAGCATAGAGATCAGAGCACATCTCCAATCTTATGCAACCTTAATTCAACCTTCATTTATTCCCAAGCTCAATTCAAGGTGCTGGCATTAACCTTTAAATCCCATTACAGCCTAGGACCAAGGAGGTACCTAAAGAACTGCCTTCTCCAATCTCCTATACAAACCTGCCTAAGCTTTCAGGTCTGCTTCAGTGGCGCTTCTTCACTGAGCAAAGGTTCAGTAGGTGGGAACAAGGGAAAGGGCATTCTCATTGGTGGTGCCTAGACAGGGGCATGCCCTCCCTAGGCTGGTCCACCAGGCTCCCTCTTTATCTGCTTTTAGATGTACTGATGTGCTGTCATTTCATGTCTTTCACTCGCAAGTTTTTTTCCCCATTACTAATTAATTCTTTTAAATTATTTTTAAATGTTCTGTAATCTGTTGTTTTATAAGCCAGGTTGATTATAAGATATAGAAAAGCAGGGTTAAAATATAGTAAATAAATAGTAAATAGTATGCTTTCATAATTAGTATGCAGCTTTACTAAAACAAAATAATGTCTTCTCCGTTTTGTTTTTTCTGTCATCTGCTTCCGCAGAAACCTGTGAATTCCAAATAGTACAAGACATGCCTTTTTTAAAAAAGTTTCAAACGGGGATATATTTTGCATTTACCATTTTGTCCTAGTGGATCTTTCAATAACCTGAAAGATAGCACATAACTTTGAATACTTTACCATACTGTGTATCTTTCTCCTTCTACCTTAGAACTGAAAAGACTTGCAGGTATTTAGTTAGTTAGATAGATGGTCAATTAATTACTTAGGCTACATCCTATACACACTTGCCTGTGAGTAAGTCCCATTCAACTCAGTAGGGCTTGCTTCTGAGTAGACATGTGTAGGATTGCACTGTTCGCTTACACAGTTTATAGGCCATCCTGTAATTGACCTGGGTCGCTTACAGGGATCAAAATAAAGAAATGACAATAAAACAACAAAATTAGACCAATAAAATAGCATTGTGAAATCATAAATCACTTTAAAACAGAGAAGAGTGGAAAAGAAACTTTTCAGCAACAAATACATTTAAAACTGAAACCAGAGAAACAAAATCCACAGAGCTAGGACAGTAGAAAAGCATAACATAATTTAAAATTCCCAGGAAAAGTAGAAGAAGTCTTTGGTGCTAGAAAAATATTAAAGTTGGTGCCAGGCATGCCTCTTGGGGAGGGCATTCCACAATCAAGAGGCTGCTGTGAAAAGGACCCACCATTGGCATATGGCCCCCAGAAGATTATCCACATGGGAATGTGACCCTTGCGGTTAAAAAGGTGCCCAGCTCTTTCGTAAAAACTTCAAGGAGCCCTCTAGTACTGAGCCTGGGGTGGCAGTGGCGGGTAGAAATGATGGTGGTAGAGAGGAAAGGTGAGCTGACTGCGCCTTAGCTCTACATCAGTGTTTTCCAACCTTGGGTCCCCAGATGTTTTTGGCCTACAACTGCTAGCATGCCCCAGCCAGCCCTGAGCCCTCTCATATGCAAAAAAACCAGTGCTATCTTGATAGAGCAGTGTTCTCCAACCTTGGATCCCCAGATGTTTTTGGCCTACAACTCCCAGCATGCTGGGAGTTGTAGGCCAAAAACATTTGGGGACCCAGGGTTGGAGAACACTGCTCTACATTGTTTCTGATGTGCTTCACTAGTGCAGACTCGGGTCAGCTGGGTGATGCTGGCATGGAGCAAAACAGACCTGCTCCACGTTTCCATTCACTATTCTGGGCAAGAATGCACATGGCCTGTTTTCAACATGAGCTGGCCCTGTTATAGGTGCACCACAGAAGGAGCACTCAAGCCACTTATTTGACATCCAGTCTCTTTTGGGTATTATTTGATTCACAACACACGTCAGACTGCTCCACTGATTTCAGTCCATGTTTAGTTCAAGTCACTGGAAATCAATTGGAGGCTACCCGCTGATCTGATTAATCTTCACCCCCACTTGAAAAACTTTGGCCAGCTAAATGGGATTTTAAGCTGAAACACTCTGAAGAAAGATGCCAAGAAGACATAGAATCATAGAATCATAGAAAACTCTAGAGTTGGAAGGGGCCTACAAGGCCATCGAGTCCAACCCCCCCTGCTCAGTGCAGGAATCCAGGTCAAAGCATCCCTGACAGATGGCTGTCCAGCTGCACCTTGAATGCCTCCAGATTGGGAGAGCCCACCACCTCCCTAGGTAGTGGGTTCCATTGTCTTATTGCTCTGACAGTCAGGAATTTTTTCCTGATGTTTAGGTGGAATCTGGGTTCCTGTAACTTGAGCCCATCATTTCGTGTCCTGCAAACTGGGATGATCGAGAAGAGATCCTGGCCCTCCTCTGTGTGACAACCCTTCAAGTACTGGAAGAGTGCGATCATATCTCCCCTCAGTCTCCTCTTTTGAAGGCTAAACATGCCCAGTTCTTTCAGTCTCTCCTCATAGGGCCTTGTTTCCAGTCCCTTTATCATCCTTGTTGCCCTCCTCTGAACCCTCTCCAGTTTGTCTACGTCCTTCTTAAAGTGTGGTGCCCAGAACTGGACGCAATACTCAAGATGAGGCCTAACCAGTGCTGAGTAAAGGGGAATTATCACTTCCCGCGATTTGGAAGCTATACTTCTATTAATGCAGCCCAAAATAGCATTTGCCTTCTTTGCAGCCACATCACATTGCTGGCTCATATTCAGTTTGTGATCTACCACAATTACAAGATCCTTCTCACTTGTGGTATTGTTGAGCCAAGTGTCCCCCATTCTGTAACTCTGCATTTGGTTTCCTTTCCCTAGGTGCAGCACTTGGCATTTATCTCTATTAAATTTCATTCTGTTGTTTTCGGCCCAGTGCTCCAGCCTATCGAGATCGCTTTGAATTTTTTTTCTGTCTTCCAGAGTATTAGCTATTCCACCCAACTTTGTGTCATCTGCAAATTTGATAAGCATTCCCTGCACCTCCTGATCCAAGTCATTAATAAAAATGTTGAAGAGCACTGGGCCCAGGACCGAGCCCTGTGGTACCCCACTCGTTACCTCTCCCCAGTTTGAGAAGGAACCTTTGATAAGCACTCTTTGAGTCCGATTCTGTAGCCAATTGTGGATCCACCTGATACTTGTTCCATCTAGCCCACTTTTAGCTAGCTCGCTAATCAGGATATCATGAGGCACTTTGTCGAAAGCTTTGCTGAAGTCCAGATATATGATGTCCACAGCATTCCCATAGTCCACAAGGGAGGTTACCCGATCAAAAAATGAGATCAGATTAGTCTGGCAGGATTTGTTCTTGACAAATCCATGCTGGCTTCTAGTAATCACTGCATTGTTTTCAAGGTGCTTCTAGACTGACTTCTTTATAATCTGCTCCAAAATTTTCCCAGGGATTGATGTCAGACTGACTGGCCTATAGTTCCCAGATTCCTCCTCCTTGCCCTTTTTGAAGATGGGAACAACATTTGCCCTCCTCCAGTCATCTGGCACTTCACCTGTCCTCCATGATTTCTCAAAGATAATAGACAGTGGTTCTGAGAGTTCTTCTGCCAGTTCCTTTATTACTCTAGTATGCAGCTCGTCAGGCCCTGGGGATTTAAACTCATTCAGAGTAATCAGGTGCTCCTTGACCATTTGCCTATCAATCTCAAGCTACAATCCTGCCCCATGAGATATCCTAACTTGTGTTGAGTTGAATGCCCAGTGTGAGATTCCAGCAAATATAGTAGCCTCTTCAGTGTCCCATGAGGATCCCGGTCAAGCAGTAAAAGTCTGGCTGGCAAAAAACCCCCACAAACCCCCCCCCTGTCCATTTTAAAGCCCTTATAACTGAGCCATGTAAACTCTTTAATACTGGCTATTCTGATTCATTACTGAGCTGCGATGACATATATATTCTTTGTCATGCCTGAGAAACTTCCTGTCTGCAAGAAAAGCAATTTGCTACCTCGTTTTGGCAGGCATGTGAGGAAAGGGCAGGAAAAGATTAGTGCCTCTTTCAGAGGTACATTTTCTACTTTTCCTCCCCAAAAGATCATCCAATGGCTGCTTCACCACTGCAATGAACCTGAGGCTTTCCAGACAAGATGGGATACAAAGTGAAATCAACAAGCTTGCCACCATCCACGTGGATGTGACATCCTGTTTGAAACTAAGAAACTAGCATTCAGTTATTCAAGGTGTTGGTCAGTATGACCTCAATCACAAAACCCCTTCAGGATATACTGAAGTTAAGCCTGTGCTTAAGATCCTTGCTAGATTACAGTAAAAATAATACATGACAAGGATGAGCACTTAATGGTTTTTCTGAATTCTTAGGATATGTACTTCATACAACATATCTATTTGTGCTCTTTTCTAAAATCTCAAAATATTCAAAGAGCATGAAAAATTAGCTATTTTACTCTGTTTGATTTAAATATGAAATATACCAGTATCATGTTTTCAAACAATTACCTTTTTGCTGTTTTTGTAAGGAATGTCTGAATTGTATAATTTTAGTGGATTTATTTGACTGACAACAACAATTTCTCTTAGTGTTAATGACATCTTTACCTTATTATTTATTTCATTTTTTTTATTAGCTGAGATAAACCTTCATAAGCCACAACTGTCTTTATATCAGCATATTCACCTCTTTCACACATGTAGGAATGTACAGAAAACTATGCATAAGCTAATAAACTAATAAATAGGCTAATAAAAAAGTGGATCTTGCATAAGGCAAATGAGCCTGTACTAACAAATTGTGATTGCTGTCACAGAAACTGGGAACCGATACATCATACCGCTTAAGCCAGTAGCGATGGCATCATGTTTCTCAAGGGCAAGGTGAAACAGGAAATGAACCCTAACACTTTTTCATATAACTGTATGAATTGAATATAATAATGAATATGTGGACACTAAATAAAGTCTTTCTTCAGCCTTTCCATAGGTATTTTGTGATTGTTATTATTAATTTATTTAATGCAACCCATGCTTTGTATTTTTGTTTGTAGGCGATCACTCGTGACCGAGTAAGATTGTCTTCCAGGATAAAATGACAAAAAGAAAATTATAAAAGGAGGAAATTCTAAAAAAAAATTGTGTAGACTCTAGCGATGGGTCTGTAAGTGACTGTGGAGGCCAATTCTAGATCCACACAACTTCCCACAGTGAGGACACAGGTTACCAGATGGAAGATGGTCCTGTAAAGGATTCATTTGACGTGCTTTTTGCTTAGCACGTTTCTCCCTTTCACCTTGCACTCAGGTTTCTTCAAAGTCCATGGAACCTTTGTGAAAGGCCAACCTCCATTTAGATCGTTCATGGGCCAGAACTTCCCAGTTTTCAATGTTTATATTGCATTTTTTTAGATTAGTCTTAAGAACATCTTTAAACCTCTTATACTGGCCACCGATATTCCGCTTTCCATCCTTGAGTTGGGAATAAAGTAACTGTTTTGGGAGACAGCAGTCAGACAGATTCGAACAACATGACCGGTCCATTGAAGTTGGCGTTGAAGGATCATTTTTTCAACGCTAGTAGTCTTTGCTTCTTCCAGTACACTGACATTTGTTCGCCTATCTTCCCAAGTAATTTGCAGGATTTTCCAGAGGCAACGTTGATGACTCGATAGCCTTGTAGGCTCCTTCCAACTCTATGATCTATGAAATCTTTCAAGGAGGTGGAAATGACGTTTATAGATAGTCCATGTTTCGCAGGCATACAATAAAGTTGGTAATATAATGGCTTTATAAACCAGCGTTTTGGTCTCCTTACAGATATCCCAATCCTCGAACACTCTGTTTCATTCGAGAAAATGTGGCACTTGCGGAGCTCAAACGATGCTGGATTTCAGTGTTAATGTTAGCTGTAACAGAAAGATAGCTGCCAAGATAGAGAAAATGATCAACATTTTCCAGTATTGCCCCGCCAAGCTGGATAGATGGCATCACCAAAGGGTTAACTTGCACTTGCTGATGAAGCACTTGCTGATAAAGCACTTTGGGTTTTTTTATGTTAAATGAGAGACCAAGTTTTTCGTATGCTTCTGCAAAAGCATTTAGGATAGTGTGGAGATCATCCTCTGAATGTGCAGAGACCACATTATCATCAGCATACTGAAGTTCCACAACGGAGGTTGCAATTACCTTACTTTTCGCCTTCAGCCTACTGAGATTAAAAAGCTTTCCATCTGTTCGATATATAATTCCCACACCAGTGGGAAGTTTCCCCTCGACAAGATGTAAAATCATGGCGATGAAAATAGCAAATAATGTTGGGGTGATAACACATCCCTGTTTACCTGATCCCACTTTAAATGGAGCACCATGAGAGCCGTTGTTGTCCAAGACCGTAGCCGTCATGTTGTCATGGAGAAGTCGCAAGATATTCACAAATTTATTGGGGCATCCAATTTTCATGAGGATAGTCCAGAGAGCCGTTCGGTCTACAGTATCAAAGGCCTTAGCCAAATCGATAAATGCCATATAACGGGGTTGATTTTGCTCCCGGCATTTTTCTTGGAGCTGACGTGCAGTAAAAATCATGTCTACTGTCCCTCTAGAGGGGTGGAAACCATATTGAGATTCAGGGAGGATCTCTTCTGAAATAGATAGAAGACGGTTTGTGAGAATCCTAGCAAATATTTTACCTGCGGTAGCTGAGAGAGAAATGCACTTGCCGGCTCCCTGGCAGGGAGACGCGTGGAGCCGTTCCCGCTCCTCCCTACCTTTGCCAGCGGCGGCTCGGCTCCCTGCTGGTGCCTCGCACGCTGCCATGCTGGGGCCGGCTGTGACGCAACGGGACTGCCAGCGCCGCTTGCAAAGGTAAGGAGGAGCGGGAGTGTCTCCACGCATCTCCCTGCGAGGAAGCCGGCAAGAGGGAGATGCGGTGCGGCCACTCGCTCTGCGGGCACCTCGCGCTGCCGTGCCACTTCCCTGCCCGGGAGCCAGCATGGCAGCGCGTGAGGCGCCAGCAGAGCGAGTGGAGGCGAGGTGAGGCGCAGCTCCCGGGAACCCCATGGAGGCGAAGCACGGTGTGGCCGCTCGCTCGGCTAGTGGCTTGTGTTGCTGCACGGCCTCCTGAGGAGGGAGGCAGCACAGCAGCGCGAGGCACCAGCTGAGCGAGCGGCCGCACCTCGCCTCCACGGGGCTCGGCAAAGCAGTGGGAGGTGCCGGCCCAGCGAGCAGCCACACCGTGCCGCGTCTCCCAGGGGCTCCCTGATGGGGAGCTGGCCGCCGGTGCCTCCACATGCTTCTAGCATAAATTTAAATTTGAAAGCGGCAGCAGCTCGTGTTGCAAGATTTGCTCGTCTTTCAAATTTAAATTTATGTTAAAATTTTCCTCGTCTTACGAGTATCTCGCAAACCGGGTTACTCATAACCCGAGGTATTACTGTACTAAGGTTTAGTTACAGTACAGTAACAGAACAACAAAAGTCTTTCTCACAAAACACTGGCAGTTGGGAGGGGACACACCATCCACAGACACCGAGGCACACTCCTTGCGGGCACGGCCAACTTCTGTATTCTTGTTGGCCATTTGATTCTACACACTAGGAAGTGTGGTGTTTTTTTAAAAAAATTATTTAGTTATTATACACTACATACAATCCTATAAAACAAAAACATACAACTACAGTAAATCATAAGGTGCACCCCCTTATGGAAGTGTGTTTTGCTGCACAAAAGTGGTCATGTTCCATAATGGTGAGGTGTACTAAGGGTATTGAGTACAAAATCCCAAAGAGGGATATAACATGAAAAGGTGGACTATCTCTGTTTCTTACGGCTTGAATTTTTTTCCCCTAATAAATGAAACAATGGGGAAACATGGGGGGGGGGGGAAGAGCTATCCAAGAGGGGAGTCCTAGAAGTCCTTCTACCACCTAATGATGAGTCTGCCTAAGAGTAACTATTAGATAATATGACCAGTTGACTTCTGTTGATTCTATACCACCTGCATGATTAATCTCCAGATTTATTAATATGGCTACCACGTATTTCTTTGTTTCTGTCCTTTGCCTTACCAGGAACTTGTGTGTTCTGATAAATACTAGGGACAGATTGAGCAACATCTAGCATTTATATTTTCAGAGTGAGGGTGGCAATTGATTCTTTGTCCCAGTATGCTTTGGTGCAACATGAGATCTTTTTACACCAGGCACTTTCAAACCTAAAATTAGTCCACAAAGAATTTCCTGAACCATCATTTTAAGACTCTCACATATCGCAGGCAGGGCTTCCACCATGCCTTTTACTGGCAATATGTTTTCCTCCTTTCCTTCCTTCTACTTTGGTTTCTTTTTGCATAACGTCAAACTTGTGGAAGAGTTCCATTGGAAATCAAAAGTTACCTCAGTGCTTCATGAAATTAGGTGTTATGATACAGTATCTGATTTCCTATGGACAACATTTTACCATAATCTTGATTAAAATTTCGTAGGTTCAGAGGGGCCAGTTAAAATAATTTCTTCAGGGGACTGTTCTACCGCAAGTCTACTAGCTGGCTATGCTTTTCCTTTCCTTTTTTTAAAAAAGGGGCAAGTAGTCATAAAGTTCTCAACAGTGTGGATTTCAACAGGCTTTAGGCAGACCTCTTGAATTCAATTCAGCTGGTGAGGGCAAACTGAGGGATGGAAAGTCTCCTCCCACCCTCTTTCCCACTCCACGTCCCACATTTCAGCAAACATTTGAAATTCAGCTAAAGTCTTCCTTGTCTTTCTGCCATTGTCTTTGGGCCGAAGGAATCAATATCAACATCAACATTTTTGCAGCAGTTCAAGTTCTTCAAGTTAAATGTTTGTCATTGTTTTTAACTTAACCCCAGGGCACATGTTCTTGTTGTTGTTCTTGTTGTTGTCATTGTTGTTGCCAAGCAAGGAAGCAGCAATGGTGACAGCAGCATCTCACAAAGCCATCTTTCACTCTACAAGTAATCTAGTTTGCAAGGGCCATCTTTACCTACTATTCTTCTATTTTCCATCCCATGAGCTACCATGAAATTGACATTTAAAACTAATTGTACGGTGAAATCTACCAGATTCCAGAAACTCTGTTTTAGATTTGTGGAAAGGGTGTTGGACCAAATTCTCACCTGTATTAGTTTCCTGTCTGCCGCATAGCTGTGAATGAGTACTAAAGGGGATTATTAGGCTTTGCGATGAGATAGGTACATGTAACTAATCTGCATTGCTTATCTCAGGCAGACAGTGGTCTGTCAGGACCTGTCTACATGCCCTCAATGCCTGTCCCTTGCCTTTATTGTCTTGCAACTGCTGGTGGTGGTGGCGGCTCTTCTCTGCTCTAATAAACAACCAATTACTGCCCCAAACAGATGTCTGGGCTATGATCAAGTAATTCAGTTGGAGTGAAGAGGCCTTAAATAGGTCAATTTCATTCAGTTAGACATGGTAGCTGACTGAAGTGGAAAGGGAGAATTGTAGGGTGACCTGAACTTGTATGTTATTGAATGAGTAAGCTGGGGAGAGAAGGGAGATGAAAAACTTTTAACAGTTCACATAAACTAAAACTATGAAATGTTCATGAAACTCACTGGGTGACTTTAGGCCAGTCACTGACTCTCAGCCTAACCTACCTCACAGGGTTGTTGTGAGGATAACATGGAGAGGAGGAGGACTGTGTAAGCCGCCTTGGGTTCCTTGCAGGAAAAAAGGCAGGGTATAAATATAATAAATAAATAAATAAATAAAATGGTGTCCGCCCCGGAAGATTTCACTTCCTATTGAAATGAATCAGAAAGAACTAGAATTAATCAGCCTATATTCAAATTAAGTTGAATGACAATTGGTAGAGTATGCAATGATAGCTAAATAGAACTTTTTAAAGTAATTTAAATGTTTTAATTTAGAACACCTTTTACAAAACTGTGGAAGACCAGCAACCGGGTCTTTTGCATGAGTTCGGCACTTAACGGGTTAACCGGCACTGAGATATAGCCCGTCAAGGGGATATTACGCGATTAAAACTCAACCGTGACGTAAAAAACACACCAGTCCATTCACAAAACAAGAATATACATTTTATTTACTACAGGTTAAATGGAGCGGAACTAATAGACTTCTAGGAATACTAAAACGTACACAAACCAGGCTGTGACCTCAATTGACTGACTGAATTGGTTCCCAGGCTAGCGTACTGCAGCAAGGAGTTACCTTAGACCAGGGACTCTACGACTCTCCGCTTTAGCCCGGCTCAGAGCCACTGTGCTCAGGGAAGAGAACTGCTTGACCCAGCCGGTGCTGGCTTTTGGAAGGTGTTCACCCGCCCATGTTCCCAACAACCTCTGTGGAGCGGGCAGAGGGGTTTTCTACCCTGCACGCCCCTGCCCCACCCCTGGGTGATCAGGTGGGCTTATTCCTGCCCCCTTTACAATCAGGTGGGCTTGTTCCTGCCTGGGAACAGGTGGCGCCTTTGGGCTTATCATGCCCTCTGAGCATACTTAGCAGCTCTTTGAGACTGCCCTGCATTTCCTGATGGTCCATGCTGCTTCTTGTGGATTCAGGTGGATGTGCCCCATTGAGGATATGCGTGTTACCTGTCTGGCCAGTCCTGCATCTCCGGTCCCCCAGTGGGGATTATGCAGACAGGGGTTGTTAGGGGAAATCTACATGTGGTTACCAAGGGGAAAACTGTGTCAGGGTTCGTGTCACTGCGTGTGCGTGTGTGTGTGTGTGTGTGTGTGTGTGTGTTCAGGCTTTCTCCACAAAAACGAATTCCAGACATCATAAAGTATCATTTTTCTTGACTACTTATATTCTTTCCAGATAATGGGTTGTTAGTCATACTTAGAGTAGACCCATTGGAATCAATTGGACTGAAGTTAGTTGTGACTTACCTGTCCAATTGATTTCAATTGGTTCACTCTAAGTATAGCTAAATTGGAATCCAACCCAATAATTTTAATACAAACAATGCAATGGTGAACCATTGCTCAATTGTTGCTGGGAAACCAACTATTTCCCCTTAATTAGCACAGTTATTACTCATACGGGAATTGCTGGAGATTCAGCTTTCCAAAAGTCAGGATGCTGTCCTGACAAGGGCCAAATACCATTCCTCCCTCCCTCTCTGCGGTAAGTCCAGAACTATCCCTGGTTTCTTTGTTTTAAACAAAATTATGATAAACACAATAAACTGCTATAAATCATTGATTTATAGCAGTTTATTGTATTTATCATAATTTTGTTTAATGATTTATAAAAGGATTATGGAGAACTAGATGTTTAGCTTTATGTGAGAATTTCCCTGGCATGGCATTTATTATTCAGGACATTTCAGGCAGAGACTTACAACTTAGGCTGAAGAACTGAATATCCCTGGTCCCACTTTAGCAAAACCATCCATTTCCTGTGAAAGGGGACTTTTGAGGGGGTGGGCAAAATTGAAGAACTTTAGGGTGGGAGAAGGCTTAACTTTAAAGGTGAGCGGGGTGCTGTTATTTTCTTACATTTAATACCCCACACAAGTTTTGCCACCAATTCCTGACTTAGTGTCATTCCCATGGGGTATTCTGTCCCAAATTACAAAGGGACCACCACCAGGCTACTGAGAAAAATAAAACTTTTTTCTGTTAACAAGAAAAGAAAGGGGGGAACCCTGATCCAACTTTTCTTTAAATGTAAGCCTGCCCAAAAGTTCTATTTTGTCTGCAGTCCACCAAATGCTGAAAAAGGTTGGGGCCAAATACTTCAGGCCAGCATTACTTACAACAGACTTGCCATTGTCTATCGAAACCAGCTAAGGGGTATCTCTCATTTCATGTGCATTTTAGTGCTAGACTCTTTCCCACTTCTCCCCAATTATGTGGTTTTGCTATGCCATGCATACTATAGGCTAGGTGCCAATAGGTCAAACTAGATCTCCAAAACAAAGAAATCAGTACGGTTAAATTGACTTTTTCCCTTCCATGGGAAATTCCTCTTTTCCCTTTCAACATTTACAATCTCATTTTTAACAGATCCAAGAGTACCCCTACAGCTAGAAAGATCACTGTAAATCTTCCAGATTAAAAGCTGAACAATCTTTCCATAAAGTTCTGAAAGTTTGGAGTCTTCAAGAGAGGAAACCGGGACTGATTTCTGGAGCTCCCAGGGTCAGCAGACCATGTGCTAAGAACTTGTTAGGCACCTCTAGAGATATACCCACAATGCTGTCCCATGCTGAAACTGAAATAAAGCCAATTGACATGAGGGCATACCTGTATATTTTCAATTTCTGATTTAAGATCCAAAATATGGATGACTGGCTTTTGCCCGTGTGTTTCGCTCGCGTGATGGAGTGACCATGCCAAGTTTGCATGGGTTGTCATTTTCCTATAGGCACTATTTGTTTGAAATTCCTTAAGGTCACTGACTGCTGTTTTGAATCGCTCCATAGGAAAGATCCCCTGGGACTACATAATGGAATCCTAGCTCCCCCAGGACTACCAGCTCCCGCGGGACTACCTGCTGCCCTGGGACTACACAATGAAATCCCTGCTTCCCTCCCTGGATTACACAATGAAATCCCTGCCCCCCCCCCCGGGACTACACAATGAAATCCCAGCTCCCCCAGTACTACACAATGAAATCCCTGTTCCTCTTCCTCCCCCGGGACAGTCAGTCAGTCAGGACACTTGCTTTTATATAGATAAAAGGTTACAAAAACTCTGTAAGAGTAATTTTCTGCCTGTCCATCTTTTCTTTTTTTTAATGAGGACAACTGATTCAACTGATACATTACTTTATATTTTTTCACGTATATCTTTCCACCTTGAATCCAGCAACTACCAAAGCAAAATTTATGAAGAGACATTTATATTGAGCAGGATATATGTCCCTTGAATAAATTAAGAACAGCTCCATGGTACCGTATGTTCAAATTCAATCATGACTGAAAATTATCTTTCTGACCTCTCAGAGTTACAGCTCAGAGATGAGCTCTCACTGGAAATGTCCTCTGCTGTTTGTCAGCTGCTACAGGAACATTCTGTATAAAAGTATAGAGCAATCCTAACTCCCAGATCTGCTGGCTGGAGGGGGTCAGGGTGTGATGGACAAGCCCCTTCACCAGAGGAGCTCTGCCAGCATGGGGGGTGAGGGCACATCCAGAGCAGAGCCCGCAGGTATGCCCACAGAACACTCTGTGGGTGGAGATCTACTGCTGGCCGTGTTTCCACAGGCAGTAGCTCGTGTTAGGCCTCGAAAGGGGGCATTCAAAGGCAGTCTTGTATTCTCTCGATCCAAAACCACTTGTTCACCAGAGAGAGATACCAGGACTGGCCCCCTCTATGACAGCCTGGAGCTGCTGTAAGTAATTCCCTGCCCGCCCACCCCCTAGAAACAATGGAGGGGGAAATTGCCAAAAAATTTAAAATAAAACCCAACAAAACCCCACAACTAAACAAAAACAACAACAGAGAAATGCAGAGGAAAGGGAGAAGAAAACAATGTATGCATTCACACACACCATGCCCTGGCCAGCACAAGCCAGCAGAGCTTAAGAAGTGGCTTACGATCTGCCGCTTCACATCCCATCTCACTTAGTATTCCACAGTGAGACATTAATGTATATGCTACTCCCCTTAACCACTGCAAGTTGCTATGTTCCCAGAGTAAATGAACGTTCTGTGCCATCACACCGCATAAGCCAATCAGTGTCAAAGTCTTTGCCAGTGTATGTGTTTTACAGTATAGACTGTTTACGTTCAAAATAATTTAAAATGAAATTTAAATTTGCAGCCAAATTAAAGTCAATTTAACTAAACCAAATGAATGTGTATTTAAATTAAATCAAATGCTCAACGTATGTGCATCTGAAATTTGACAAATATTAAATATAATTTACAGTAAATATGAAATTTAATTAACATAGTTGTCCCTAGGTTCCTCCCCCCCCCCCCATTATAGCTCTCAGTGTAGCAATGTATGGCTGATTTCCTGAAATTGTTTCTTGACCTTGTTACCTCAAGGTCAATAGAATATTTTTGATCCTCTGGGGGCAGGAAAGATGGTGGGATTTTTTTGGACTGACAAGGACTAGTTTCCAATGCCAGGAAATAGATACATAAAATTTGAAGCATATGAATTCTCAATCACTCTCAAATCAATATCACAATAAAATAATGTTGTGACAGAAAACTCTGCCTGCATGGCTCCTTCATTTGTTTGTTTTCCAATTGCCTGCTCGCAACATTGTAGCTCGATGAGGTTAAAGAGATCTTCTGAGAAAGATCCTATTGATTTTAATTACCAAGAAACAGCCCACAGGGACAAAAGAACTTTGTCTGTTTATTTAGCCAGTTCTGTGCTGCAGTATTGTGTAAAGAGAGATCAAATCAGTTGCTCTCATTATTACAATAATAATAAGGCAGAACAGTGCTTCAGGGCCTAGGAAGATTTTTAGGCAATAACCGCCACCACTCCTCCCCACTAATAACAGGCAGACTTGAGGAACAAGCAGCAATTACTGGTGATCGATATTAATTCAGTTAAATTTGTGTTATTTATATCATTAAAAGGCTGTTTAATATTTTCAAACTATACTAACCAAAGCAGGTGGCGTGCTTTATTATAGATTGATTTTTATCATTGCTAAATGCATATTAAATGGCTTTAACTTCCTGTGGACTGAAGCTAATGCAAATTAGTTATTCAGGATAGAGCTATGGACCCAGTAGTACGATAAATGTTTATAAAACTGATTGGTCTGACAATGCAACCTACTTAGGAGTTAAACAGGAATGGTCTTGGGAGATTAGTAGCCCTTAGAGGGATGGATTCTATGATCTTTTAGGACTTATCCTCACTATCCTGCAAAGCACATTCCAAACACATTGGCCTCATTCAGATGTAACACTAAAACATATTTTAGCACTGGGGTTTCCAGCATGGTGCCCATGGGCACCACTATGCCCACAGACATAGTGCCCTGCCCCTCCTGATTTTTATTTTATTTTAAATTTGTTTTTAATTTAATAAGATTTAGCTAGGAGGCTGACATGCTGCAAACTGAAGTGCTGACCTCCAGCTCCATCTTTATTTCCAAGAATGCCTCTGGGCCCCACATGGCATTCTTGGCCAAGTTGCTTGTCTCTGAGCCTCATCAGTTTGTGCAGAAAACTGTGAATTCAAATGAGTAGTTTTGTGTTTTGGATCTCAGACCCCACCTCTGCCTTGTACTCATTCTTGGGTAAGTTGCTTTTCTTCTGGCCTCACCATTTTGCCTTCTAGGAAATGGGTGTTTTGTGAATGGCCATGCATTTTGGGAACGGCCAACCTCCTTCCATGGCAGCCGTAATGGTCTCTCAAGGTTCCAAATGTGCCACAAACCTGAAAAGGTTGGGGAGCCCTGGTTTAGTGTTAGGTGAGCCTCAGCTGCCCCCCTCCCCCTCCAGCATGGCCACGAAGAGATCGGGAGCTTTTGCTTCCATTTTTAATCAACTGCAGTTTAGCAGTATGTCTGAATGCAGACAAACTGTAATTAGTCTTACATAAGATTTATTGAAACAAGCCAGCATCAAACTGTGGCTTTAAAAGTTGCTTTTATTATATTTTATTTTATTTATTACTATATTTATATACCTACATAACACTAAAATCTATATATATAAAAGAAGGACTGACTGACTGACTCATCAACGCCCAGCTCAAACCATTTAATATAGGAACGTGAAATTTTGAAGGAACATTGTTTTTATGATGTAGACACCCACTAAGGAAGGATTTTTGGAAATTCCGTCCCTAAGGGGGTGAAAAAAGGGGGGAATCGCCCCACTCTCATATCTCCTATGGGCAAAACAACAGGGGAGCAGCCAATTATGCAAATCGGCCTCACCTCATAATTGCTGCAGGAGCCAATAGGAGCAGTTATGCAAATAGCCCATACGACACTTAGAATGTTCGTATGAATTCCTGCAGGGGCCAATAGGAGCGGTTATGCAAATCGCTCCACCGACATATAGAATGTTCTTATGAACTGCCACCACAGGGGCCCAATCAGAAGCAGATATGCAAATCTCTCCTACGTCAAACAGAATGTTCATATGAACTGCAGCTGGGGCCTACACGGGGGGGAGTGGGGGCGAGCTGGGATTTCATTGTGGGGTAGTCCCAGGGGGGGGGAAGCTGGGATTACATTGTTGTGCAGTCCCGAGGGGGGGAGCAGGGATTTCATTGTGTAGTCCCGGGGGGGGGGGAAGCAGGGAATTCATTGTGTGGTCCCGGGGGAGCAGGGATTTCATTGTTGTGTAGTCCTGGGGGGGAGCAGAGATTTCATTGTGAAGTCCTGGGGGGGGAGCAGGGATTTCATTGTGTGGTCCCAGGGGGGAGCAGGGATTTCATTGTGAAGTCCTGGGGGGGGGGAAGCAGGGATTTCATTGTGTAGTACCAGGGGGGAGCAGGGAATTCATTGTTGTGTGGTCCCAAGGGAGCTGGGATTGAACTGTTGTGTAGTCCCGAGGGGGGGGAGCAGGGATTTCATTGTGTAGTCCCGGGGGGGGAGCAGGGATTTCATTATGCAGTCCTGGAGGGGGGAAAGCAGGGATTTCATTGTGCAGCCCCAGGCGAACAGGGATTTCATTGTGTAGTCCGAGGAGAGCAGGGATTTCATTGTGCAGTCCCGGGGGAAAGGGAACAGGGATTTCATTGTGAAGTCCCGCGGGGGAGCAGGGATTTCATTGTGTAGTTCCGGGGGAGATGGTAGTCCCGGGGGAGCTGGGATACCATTATGTAGTCCTGGGGGACCTTTCCTATGGAGGGATTCAAAACAGCGGACAGCTACCTTAAGGAATTTCAAACAAATAGTGCCTATAGGAAACTGACGACCTGTGCAACGCCAGGTAAAAAAAGCTAGTATAGTATAAAATGATTTTTAAAAACATAGAAATGGAAACACATTTTCCATTTTCCATTAAAACATGGATTTTAAACTGACAGAGAAAGAGCATTTCTACACAAAGCTATTAATTTGCTGTACCTATTTTCGGTTTTGTGGTAGAACTGAGATCTGAGCTCTTATAAAGGAAAGAGCTTTTCCTTTCCTGCTTTTTCACTACATAACCTATAGGTGGTGCTGTTCTGTAGAAGATCTGGGTTGAGGAAATGGAACACAAATTAATAGATATTTAAAAACGGGTTTGGTCCTAGTTTCACGTAGAAAGTGTTTTAAAATATGGAATGACCTCACCCCTGGTATCCAGGAGGTGCCAACTTTAGGCACCAATGAAAGAACCATCTCGTTACCCAGAGCTTCCCTGAGTGAGAGTGCTGCCCAGTTTGTTTGTTAATTATGGTGTTGTATTGGTTTTAATGTTTTTATCAATGTTTTATGTAAATGTTTTAGCAACTATTATCTATTTTAATGTATATCACAATGTATTTTAATGTATTTAAATATTTTCATGAACTGCTTAGAGGTATTTTTTAAAATATGCTAAGTGGTATATAATAATAATTATAATAATAATAGGTCTGGTCACCTGCCACATCCTCCCAATTCTTCCAGATGCTGTTCCATGCACACAAGTTTCCGGCAACTGACCCCACTCTCGGCAGTCCTCCTGCAACCAAACAGCTGAATTTGTGGGATGGGTCTAGTGGTGCTTATAAAGGAACCAACTGGATTGGACTCCACACAAATAAATAAATCATACTTCTGTGGGGATTGCAGAGTACCCTAAATCAGCACATCACATTCAGCACACATTGCATGGTTATACACACACGATCGCATATAATGGCAGCAGCAGCAGCAGCAGCCACGACCCCAGCAAATGCCAGCAATCATGTATAATGAGTCAGATGAATAAGGTGAGGATTGTGAGAGCAAGACCCCAAAATAAACTGAAACCATGAAAGACACTCCAGAGCATCCTTTCTCGAATAACTGAAATAAATTATTTTTATTTATTGTGACTAACCCTAGACTCCATTTTTTTTTTTTAAGAGACTTACAAATGTAATGGAAATGCAAACAAATAATTATAAAGAGTAATAGACCTCACTCTTTTGCAATTAAAATTTCTTATTTAGACAATGTTCTGGGTTTCCTAACCACCAGTTATGATATATTCGGGTTCTGGTTATTATATATATATGCTTCATTTCTTTGCTTTACTCACAAGGATTTCTCCATTATGCTTGGCCTGCCACATCTGAGTTTCAGTGAGCTGGTCCTGTTTTAGAGAAGCCTGGAAATAGCATGTCACTGCTGAGGTCAGTTCGGCACAACGTCAGGCATGTGTCAGAGGTCACCATCATCTCATTTAAAAGACTGTTTCCTGCTTATGAGATTTTAAAGAATGTTCATCAAAGTGGTACATGCCTGATTAGAAGGCTATGAACTATTTGTGTGTAATAAACATTTTACATGGTGGGGTGAGAACCAAATCAAAAGCATTTTGTGGATTGTCTCTGGAGATTTTTAGAAGCAGATAATCAATTATGGGAATATTATGAGAAGTACAGTTTCTCATGATTACACTTTCATGTGCTTTTAATTGGGGCTGCAGTGTTTCCTTGATTAATCATATCAAAAACCTTTTGATCCATTAAAAAGTGCCCTCAGATAATAGGATTAGCAGAACTTTAAGCCTAATAATAATAATAATAATAATAATAATAATAATAATAACAACAACAACAGCAACAATAACTACGTGCTTGCTGTTCCTTCACCATAAGTTCTCCTCCTACATTTGGCACTCAAGAAAGTGGAGGGGAGGAAAGGCATATTAGGAATCATGCTGGCACCAGCTGTGGTAGTGGGGAGAGTGCCACTCTCACACTACAAATGTAAACTAGTTCATTTGAAAATCCAGTTGCAAAATGGCAGCTGACCCATTTTGTAGCACTGTATTCCTGTTATTTTGACGTTAATAATGCTTGTTTATTTGACACAGTATTTTTAGACCTATTGCTTTGATTCAAATACAAATGTAATCAGTTAATAAGTTAATCAATTAAAATCTCTATGAATTGCCACAAATTGGGTGGCTAGTTTAAAAAATAATTACTATTCATTCAAGTGAAGATTGTCTGAGCTTGAAAACCCTGAAGAGGCTGTGAGACCTCGGTACCAGTCAGGAGGGGCAAAGCATTTCACAAACTGATTTGAACATACCGGCCAATCTCCTAAGGTGGCAGGGAGGCATTTCTGAACTATATAGTAATGGGCTCAAGTTACAGGAACCCAGATTCCACCTGGAGATCAGGAAAAACTTCCTGATGGTAGAGCAATACGCTAATAGAACCTACTACCTAGGGAGGTGGTGGGCTCTCCCACACTGGAGGTATTCAAGGAGCAGCTGGACAGCCATCTGTCAGGAATGCTTTGACTTGGGTTCCTGCATTGAGCAGGGGGTTGGACCTTGTAGGCCCCTTCCAACTCTACTATTCTGTGATTCTATGATTCTATATCTGGCCACACATTTCTACAGTGCTGCTCCCCGGCAGTGAGTCTGGAACAATCTGGTTTGGGGCTATAGAAGTCCAAGTCCTCTAGATCCTATTTTGAGTGAAAAGAAGACAAGAAGGGTCTTAGTGCAGCTGTCTTTTCCCTCTGGTGACCAAATGCCACCTCTCACTATATGAGCTCACCTGCCACTTGAGGTCTTTACAGCAGGTCAGGATGATAGCTGCTAGAAACAGGATTTTTTTGTCTACTGTGGTAAGGGTCCAATTGACCCAGGGTTCGGTGTCTGGTCACAAGGTCAATAAGCAACCAGACGCGGGTACGTGGTATAATCTGCTGGAGCACTTTATTCAGAAAACAGGAAGTCACAGCTGTGAGTCTCCCGGCGCCTATGCAACTGAGAGCCCCTTCGTTCACCAACATTGTACAGAGGCCTTCTTGATCTGCCAATCTTGAACCTTTATTGGCTGGAGTTGGCAGCAGAATGCTGTCAAGGCAGGAATACATTGTATGCAACAGCAAGCAATGATACAAAAGCAAATTATAGCGATTACAATTCTTAGGCCCTTCTATAACCAGGACAAGTTAACCACGAGCTTAACCATCTCCATAAATCAAAGCCATCCCATGCTGAAGCTGGCACATAAGGGGGAGCCGGCTTGGACACTGTGGAATTTGGCAGGGAAACATCAGACAAATGTCTAGTTCTATACCCTACTTCAGTCCACACTTACCAGTAGTCAATTTGGCCCAGGAATTTGTCTTCTAGGGCAAAACGGAGGTCTCTTAAAATGTGTTTGTCCCATGATCTTAATTTTGGCAAAGTGTGATTTCTTAGGAAAGGTCAATTCTCTGTGCAGAGAATTTCCATGCGTTTCTTTGACAGACCTGAGCTTCTAGGATAAGCTGAATTTTTTTTTCAAAACAATGTCCAAGGGCATCCCCTCGGGTATATTCTGACCATTCCCCATATTAACAGCACCAATAGGAATTACCTGACTTTTCTAGGAGTATGGTCTGGCGTCTCCCAACGCCCACGTGCGTTTTGAAACCACCAAACCCACTCAAAATTGGGGACAACAGAATTTTTTTTTACTCACCAGTCCTATGTTCCCAGACCTGACCAAGACCAGGTACCTGTCTTTTCCTTGACCTGTCGTTATCGCCCCTCCGGGAGCGGAGTCCTCTGTCACAAGCCCCTGTGGATGAGCTCACCCGGTGGCACCTGGGGAGTTGTGATGACAGGGTCCCACTCCCAAGGGTCTAGCCGGATGGTCTCCTGGCTGGGTCGCCAAAATTGTGGTAAGGGTCCAATTGTCCCAGGGTTCGGTGTCTGGCCACAAGGTCAATAAGCAACCAGACGCGGGTACGTGGAACAATCTGCTGAAGCGCTTTATTCAGAAAACAGGAAGTCACAGCTGTGAGTCTCCCAGCACCTATGCAACTGAGAGCCCCTTCGTTCACCAACATTGTACTTTTCATAGAATCATAGAATCATAGAAAAGTAGAGTTGGAAGGGGCCTACAAGGCCATCGAGTCCAACCCCCTGCTCAATGCAGGAATCTAGGTCAAAGCATCCCTGACAGATGGCTGTCCAGCTGCACCTTGAATGCCTCCAGAGTGGGAGAGCCCACAACCTCCCTAGGTAGTTGATTCCATTGTCTTATTGCTCTGACAGTCAGGAAATTTTTCCTGATGTTTAGGTGGAATCTAGGTTCCTGTAACTTGAGCCCATTATTCCGTGTCCTGCAAACTGGGATGATCGAGAAGAGATCTTTGCCCTCCTCTGTGTGACATCCCTTCAAATACTGGAAGAGTGCGATCATATCTCCCCTCAGTCTCCTCTTCTGAAGGCTAAACATGCCCAGTTCTTTCAGTCTCTCCTCATAGGGCCTTGTTTCCAGTCCCTTTATCATCTTTGTTGCCCTCCTCTGAACCCTCTCCAGTTTGTCTACATCCTTCTGAAAGTGTGGTGCCCAGAACTGGACGCAGTACTCAAGATGAGGCCTAACCAGTGCCGAGTAAAGGGGAATTATCACTTCCCGCGATTTGGAAGCTATACTTCTATTAATACAGCCCAAAATTGCATTTGCCTTCTTTGCAGCCACATCGCATTGCTGGCTCATATTCAGTTTGTGATCTACCACAATTCCAAGATCCTTCTCACTTGTAGTATTGTTGAGCCAAGTGTCCCCCATTCTGTAACTCTGCATTTGGTTTCCTCTCCCTAGGTGCAGCACTTGGCATTTATCCCTATTAAATTTCATTCTGTTGTTTTCGGCCCAGCGCTCCAGCCTATCGAGGTCACTTTGAATTTTGTTTCTGTCTTCCAGAGTATTAGCTGTTCCACCCAACTTTGTGTCATCTGCAAATTTGATAAGCATTCCCCGGATATCATGAGGCACTTTGTCGAAAGCTTTGCTGAAGTCCAGATATATAATGTCCACAGCATTCCCACAGTCCACAAGGGAGGTTACCCGATCAAAAAATGAGATCAGATTAGTCTGACAGGATTTGTTCTTGACAAATCCATGCTGGCTTCTAGTAATCACTGCATTGTTTTCAAGGTGCTTGCAGACTGACTTCTTTATAATCTGCTCAAAAATCTTCCCGGGGATTGATGTCAGACTGACTGGCCTATAGTTCCCAGGTTCCTCCTTCTTGCCCTTTTTGAAGATGGGAACAACATTTGCCCTCCTCCAGTCGTCTGGCACTTCACCTGTCCTCCATGATTTCTCAAAGATAATAGACAGTGGTTCTGAGAGTTCTTCTGCCAGTTCCTTTATTACTCTAGGATGCAGCTCATCAGGCCCTGGAGATTTAAACTCGTTCAGAGTAATCAGGTGCTCCTTGACCATTTGCCTATTAATCTCAAGCTGCAATCCTGCCCCTTCAGTCTGCACTTCAGGTTTGCCAGGGGGGTCATAGACCCTCTTTTGGGAGAAGACCGAGCCGAAGTAGGAATTGAACACTTCTGCCTTTTCTTTGTCTTCTGTTATCAATTTGCCATCCTCATTGCGTAGTTGAACCACCAGTTCTTTCTTCTGTCTTTTACTGTGCATGTATCTGAAGAAAGCTTTTTTGTTGCTTTTAGCATTCCTCGCTAACCTTAGCTCATTCTCAGCTTTAGCCTTCCTGACACTATTCCTGCAGTTCTGTGCTACCTGCCTGTACTCTTCACTTGTAGCCTGTCCTTCCTTCCACTTCCTATACGTGTCCTTTTTTGTTTTCAGGTCGTCTGATTTTTATAGATCAGAACCACCAGTTCTTGCTTCTGCGCAGTAGATACTTGCCAGCGCCCTTTGGCATAAAGCCGCATCTGTTTGCTTCTCCTTTTCATAAGATATTCTCTGGCAGAAACATTCTGAGGACCATTTCTGCTGAGCTCAAGATATTAACATTTCTTGCTGAACTAGTAACTTTGAGACAGACGGGTTAGTCATTTCCTGTTCAAGCTGCTGTAGCTTGTGTAGTAGCAAACAGGAAGCCACGTGGTTAGTACAGCTATTTAAGGTGCCTTGTCTCTGAAGACAACTTCACACAGACAACAGTTAATTAGAAATCCTATTGCTGATTTACCTGTTCTTACCTTACTACCAACCCTTTGCAGTGAGGAAAGATGTAAGCAGCAGGAGCAAATATTTAAGTAAGGAGATATGGAGTAGCCAGGGAGCTGTCCAGAGGGACTGGAGTAGCAAGAACAGGAACTGAGTACAGAGGCCTGGACTACTGGGTGAGCTGTCCAGTAAGAGCTGGATTAGCAGGACCCACAGAGCCATTGAACCAACAACTCACTTGCAGAGAAAGTTTTATTTATTTATTTGCAAGAGTTTTATTTATTTATTTATTTATTTCTATACCACCCCACACCCGAAGCTCTCTGGGCGGTTCACAACAGTCCATACAATAAAATCAAGATAAAACCAACAATAAAAACAACATTGTAATTAAAAAATTAAAAACCAAAATTAAAAACACAGTTTAAAATATACAATACTAAAGGTTAATACAACTAAGTCTACAGGTCACCCCCCTGCCCCCTCCCATGTGGTATTTTGAACAGATTAAATATTGAATGCCTTGGCATAGAGGGAAGTCTTAACCTGGCGCCAAAAAGATAGTAAGGTTGGGGCCAGGCGGGTCTCAAGAGGGGAGCTTATTCCATAACTGGGGGGCTGCCACTGAAAAGGCCCTCTTCCTGCCCCTTCCTGGAGCTCAGCAGAGCCCTGAGCATACACTAGTGCTTGGCTCCTCCTCCTCCTCCTCCAGAAATGGCATCTCACATGGTGGGCTCCAGCACAGGCCCATTGTCGCCTCCGAACTTGCAGTGCTAGAAATGACTGTGGAAGGTCTGACACTGGGATGCGGGGTTCTGTTGCATGCGATTTGGTCTCTTGATATTACAGTCATTTGTAGGGTGCTTCAGGGGGGGTGGAAGTTACCAGTAGGGAGCACCATTTTTTCTCCGGAAACCCCCTGGAATTTTTAGTTCTATTTTTAGCCCATGTTCTGGCTCCCAATTGGTGCTGCTCACACAGAGCAAAAGTGAAAAACTTTAAGGTTTTGAGGACCAGTAAGAAATCCCAGTGACTCTCCTGAGCCTCGAGACAAAGACACTGTTCAGCCCAATAGTTTGCCTAGGCAAGCTTAGAGAGTCTCTGAATCCAGCTTAAGACAGAAAAGACAATGGCTTCTATCAATTATCCTTGCTAAGTTCTCCTCCTACCCCAAACGTATGTGACCCATTTTTGTTATGGTGCAATTTTTGCCATACCAAAGGGCTCACGTATTCAGAGCAAATGTTAACCTGCTCACTTGGCTCACATAGGTTTCTTTCTTAGGTTAGGTTAGGTTGGGGACACATCTGGAACAGCACTGATAGTGGCCAAGGAACCTCTTGTGATTTCTTATGGTCACCTTTCTGGCAGGGGAGCAAGAGCATAGCTGCCCCTCTTGTTGGAATATGTGGCTAGAAGATGTCAACTTCGCAGGGAGGGTTTTCAGCATGACTGCCCAGTAAAGGGTTAAGATAGACTGTTATAGTCTAGTTCAATGTTCTCCAACCTTGGGTCCCCAGATGTTTTTGGCCTACAGCGTAGCTGGCTGGGGCATGCTGGGAGTTGTAGGCCAAAAACATTTGGGGACACAAGGTTGGAGAACACTGGTCTAGTTAAAGGGCAAAGGCAGAAACCAAGCTTCTCTGAGAAGTCAGGGAGCAGGGTTCAGTGGAGCAAACCACTTGATTGAAGCAGGGGAGGGAATGCTGGACGTTGCCTAGCAACAAGTTAGAAATTCCATTCCCTATCTCCCTGATGGTTACGATGTTCCTACAATTAACAGACTTAACTGACGCTTGCTTGGTTTTAAGCATTGGATTGACCTGTATTTTCCTTACCTCACAGAATAAGTAACATTTAAGAAACTGAACTTACAAAGTCTGCAGCCATCAAGCTTACAGTACCTGAAAAATTGTATCTTACTGTTGTGAACTCTGCTGCTGCTATTATGCTCTGCCATCACCTCTTATGTCTAGCTTGGCTCTCAAATCCTGCATAAACTAAGGGGTCATTTGCCAAAGTGGGAGAGCATATTAGAAGCCTCCATGTGGATGGCTGAGGTCAGCCTGCTCTTCCATCTTTCAGCTGATCTACCCAGCTAACAAGAGTGTGGAGACCTAGGCCTTTGATGAATCAGCTGTGATAACAATTTCATTTTAGCAGCCCATGTCACTGTAGTATTAGTTGGGAAATGTTGCCATGGACCAAAGGAATCCATGGCCTTGGTGTATACATCTCAGAATAAAAAAGGTCTCAACACCACATGAGGCTAGCTAAATCAGGGTTTGTCAAACATGCAACGTGTGACCACCAGCAGATGCAGCAAATGTTAAACACTTCAGACTACAGATTGGGGTTGGATCCAGATTTATTCATACCTAGAGTAGACCCATTGAAAGTTGATTTACTTAAGTTCCATTGATGACTTACTTGTCCCATTGATTTCAATAGATCTACACTAAGCATGACTAAATGTGGATCCAACCCTGAGGTTCATATGGCCAAATGTTTCTCCAACCAAAAATAAATCCCTGCACAAAAGAACCAGCATGTAAAGAAGACCGAGCTAGAACTCTTCTCCCAGACACCTAGTTTCCTATGAACGAGCATTCAAGCCATGCAAATTCCCAGCTATGTTCTGAAGCACTAACACCCAGACATAGATTTACCACCTCAGTGAGGACGCAATTGCATGATTGGATCACCCATGGCTTTTTTAAATGGCTAGTGCAGCTGTGGGGGAGGGCTCAATTCAGATTGGAACCACAGTGCTGCGGGAGGGAGCTTAGCCCTTGCCCTCACTCACACACCATTTTTGAGTTGAAAATGCCCCCTCTCATGAAGCTATTTATCCTACAGGGCAAATCATATTGATACCTAAATGAGACAATTTGGGGAGGGAATTTCAACTGGGGAAATGGCAAAGGGAATGGGTTAATCCCCTCAATCCCAGCACGGTGGTCCCAGTTGGATCTGCCCTTCCCAACCAATAGCTGCACCTATCATTTTTTAAACTGTGGTGAATCCAGTCCTGCTGGCTCATCTAGTTTGGCCTTGAGAAGTTGAACTGGGCCAGAATCCCCAGTGCTTTTTGGACCTCCAACACCAAGAGAGCCCCTTGCATATGAGATCTGTTAAACCAGTGTTCTCCAACCTTGGGTCCCCAGATGTTTTTGGCCTACAACTCCCAGCATGCCCCAGCCAGCATAGCTGGGAGTTGTAGGCCAAAAACATCTGGGGATCCAAGGTTGGAGAACACTGTGTTAAACACTGGATACTTTTCATGAGCCAACTCATCAGCATTTTTATCTCTCTGCCCCCCCCCCCATGAATTCCCCTTTATTCACAGATGTTGCAGAGTCTTCTGTTTTTGCCATGCTTCCTGGAAGAATATTACATTTTATTGAATCACAGTTGCTGCTCTCTCTTAGCTCAATTATATTTACATCTTGGCCCAACTTCTTTACTGCCCTAAGGGCTAAATCCAGGTCTGCCTTCCCTGGTTGGTTCTAGAACTAATTGTTCCAGAAAGCAATCATTTCTGCTGCCTAGAAGAATTTATCTCTACAGCACACCTTGAGGTGACATTTATCCAGTCAATCATTCTAAGGACAGCTGAAGTCACCCATTATTATGGCGTTTATTTCTCCTTGTGGTGCCTCCAGTTCTCTTAACATTATAATCACCATCGACAAGTTAGCCAGGTGGTCAATAGTCTAACTTTTTAAGAGTCTCTTTTTTTTTTAATAAGGTAGGAGATCCATGGAGTTTCTGTCGTGGAACAATACATTTCAGTGTGTCCTATTTAACATATGGTGCTTCTTCCCATTCAGTTCAACACACCCTACCCTTATACAATTTGTATAGCAAGGTGTGAAGGATTGAGGCCTACACAGGCTTGAGTTAGTTTGAAGCCTGTAGACCCAAACATCTGCTTCGTGAGTTTCATTTTCCCCTCATGGAGTTAGTTTCCTTTTCAGTGAGAGAAGTCTCATTTTCCCCTTAATGGAGATAAGTTTCATTTCCCCAGTTTGAGGTCACAGGTTTGTAGGCTTCTAGTCCTTGTGAGAGTGTATATAAAGGGGAGGCAGAAGCTGCAGGGGGGAGAGAGCAAAATTGGAGAGAGAGAAGGTGTGGCGGAGAGGTTCTGCAGGCAGCAAGAAGCAGAGACAGACAGAGAAGCAGAGTCTGAATATCACTGAAGAATGCAGAACAGCCAGGGCTAGGCTGGGAAGGAATCTCTTCACTGAGGCTTACAAGTGAAAGAGTAGCTAGGTTAGAGAGATTTCCCTGATATCTGTTGGGAGACTTATTCAGCCAAACATGGCCCCTCCAAGAAATTCCTGACCTGTGTTGCTGATAATTTCCTCCTACAGAAAGTGGAGGAAGGAACTATAGGATCGACTATCCTTGACCTGATTCTAACCAACAGAGATGACTTATTGGATTAAGTGGCAATTTCAGAATAGCGATGCATCCAAACCTTGATGGGGGCTCTCCGCGCCCCCGACTCGATTCTCCGTGGGGGCGCCCCCCCAACTCGATCTTCTGAGCAGCGCGGAGAAGATCCACCTTCTCCGGTCCCGTCGCGTCACTTCCGGGACCGGAAATGACGCGACGGGACCCTGCGCAGGCGCAGAATGTGCCACAGGGGTCCAGCGCGCCTGCGCAGGGTCCCATCGCATCATTTCCGGACTGGAGTGGGCCGCGCAGGCGGCTCGCCATGGAGAGGCGAGCCACCCCGAAGACAAAGGTAAGGCCTCGCCGGGCATGAGCGGAGCTTATTTCGGCCCTGTTTTGCCCGGGCGAGGCTCAATGTTTCAACGGTATTTCGGGAACTCTGGGGGAAAGTGACTATGTTATACTTGAGTTCTTGATTCTAAAGGAAGCAAACGTGTACCCTGGATTTTAGGAAAGCCAATTTTAACAGACTCAGAACAATGATAAGTAAGGTCCCATGGCAAGCAACTCTAATGAGAAAACAAGCCCAGGAGGGGTGGGAGTTTTTAAAAAAGGAAATTTTAAAGGCACAATTGCAAACAATTCCCACAAGGAAAAAAGGCAGAAGGCAACAGAAGAAGCCAATGTGGCTTCACAATAAACTCAAAGATGACCTGAAAACAAAAAAGGACACGTATAGAAAGTGGAAGGAAGGACAGGCTACAGGGGAAGAGTACAGGCAGGTAGCACAGAACTGCAGGAATAGTGTCAGGAAGGCTAAAGCTGAGAATGAGCTGAGGTTAGCGAGGGATGCTAAAAACAACAAGAAAGCTTTCTTCAGATACATGCATAGTAAAAGACAGGGGAAAGAAATGGTGGTTCAACTACGCGATGAAGATGGCAAATTGATAACAGAAGACAAAGAAAAGGCAGAAGTGTTCAATTCCTACTTTGGCTCGGTCTTCTCCCAAAAGAGGGTCTATGACCCCCCTGGCAAACCTGAAGTGCAGACTGAAGGGGCAGGATTGCAGCTTGAGATTGATAGGCAAATGGTCAAGGAGCACCTGATTACTCAGAACGAGTTTAAATCTCAAGGGCCTGATGAGCCGCATCCTAGAGTAATAAAGGAACTGGCAGAAGAACTCTCAGAACCACTGTCCATTATCTTTGAGAAATCATGGAGGACAGGTGACGTGCCAGATGACTGGAGGAAGGCAAATGTTGTTCCTATCTTCAAAAAGGGCAAGAAGGAGGAACCTGGGAACTATAGGCCAGTCAGTCTGACATCAATCCCTGGGAAAATTTTGGAGCAGATTATAAAGAAGTCAGTCTGCAAGCACCTTGAAAACAATGCAGTGATTACTAGAAGCCAGCATGGATTTGTCAAGAACAAATCCTGTCAGACTAATCTGATCTCATTTTTTGATCGGGTAACCTCCCTTGTGGACTGTGGGAATGCTGTGGATATCATATATCTGGACTTCAGCAAAGCTTTCGACAAAGTGCCTCATGATATCCTGATTAGCAAGCTAGCTAAAAGTGGGCTAGATGGAACAACTATCAGGTGGATCCACAATTGGCTACAGAATCGGACTCAAAGAGTTTATCAATGGTTCCTTCTCAAACGGGGGAGAGGTAACGAGCGGGGTACCACAGGGCTCGGTCCTGGGCCCAGTGCTCTTCAACATTTTTATTAATGACTTGGATGAGGAGGTGCAGGGAATGCTTATCAAATTTGCAGATGACACAAAGTTGGGTGGAACAGCTAATACTTTGGAAGACAGAAACAAAATTCAAAGAGATCTCGATAGGCTGGAGCGCTGGGCCGAAAACAACAGAATTAAATTTAATAGGGATAAATGCCAAGTGCTGCACGCTAGGGAAAGGAAACCAAATGCAGAGTTACAGAATGGGGGACACTTGGCTCAACAATACCACAAGTGAGAAGGATCTTGGAATTGTGGTAGATCACAAAGTGAATATGAGCCAGCAATGCGATGTGGCTGCAAAGAAGGCAAATGCTATTTTGGGCTGCATTAATAGAAGTATAGCTTCCAAATCATGTGAAGTGATAATTCCCCTTTATTCAGCACTGGTTAGGCCTCATCTTGAGTACTGCGTCCAGTTCTGGGCACCACACTTTAAGAAGGATGTAGACAAACTGGAGAGGGTTCAGAGGAGGGCAACAAGGATGATAAAGGGACTGGAAACAAGGCCCTTTGAGGAGAGACTGAAAGAACTGGGCATGTTTAGCCTTCAGAAGAGGAGACTGAGGGGAGATATGATCGCACTCTTTCAGTACTTGAAGGGATGTCACACAGAGGAGGGCCAGGATCTCTTCTCGATCATCCCAGTTTGCAGGACACGGAATAATGGGCTCAAGTTACAGGAACCCAGATTCCACCTAAACATCAGGAAAAAATTTCCTGACTGTCAGAGCAATAAAACAATGGAGCCAACTACCTAGGGAGGTGGTGGGCTCTCCCACTCTGGAGGCATTCAGGGTGAAGCTGGACAGCCATCTGTCAGGGATGCTTTGACCTGGATTCCTGCACTGAGCAGGGGTTTGGACTCGATGGCCTGGTAGGCCTTCCAACGCTGCTTTTCTATGATTCTAACTGCGTTATTATTTCTTTTATTTCCATTATACCTGCTTTTTTAAAGTATACAGCTCTATTTGTTTAATTACTGTAAGTTATTGTGAATCTAATATAACAGAATCTACTAAAGTAAACAGTTATTGTTAACATTCAGTTGTTGCATAAGGCCTAATCCCACATTACTGGGAAGAGAAGGTAAAAGGCAGAGAATTGGCATCCTGATACAGGAGGGGCTCTTAAAGAGGCAGATATCTTTAAGGAGCTGATCAAGGTGCCCTGGTACAGGTGGAGCCTTGACACAAGGTCCCATTAATTATGGTTATTCCATCGGGGCTCAGAGATGCCAATAATGTCCTGTTTAATATCATACTGTAAAATCCCCCCAGCATTTGAGCACAATCCAGCATAAGGTTCTCCTCCACATAGAAATGAATGGAGCACAAGTGTGGTCTTCTCAGAGTCCCATTCATTCAAAAGGTGCTTTTACAAGAGAATGTCCTACTAAATTGTGCCTTTTTCCTATAAAAACTTACTCTTCTTCTTTTTCCTTAACTGCATGCTATTATGTATCTTTTTAATGGGGTTGCTTTCTGCTAGGACCTTCTTGTTTATTACAGTTTGTAACCTTTTTTCTCCCAGCCCCACTTCTATCTTCATTTCCTTTCTCATCCAATCTCATATTAAAGTCTGAAACGCTCTTGGCAACCAAAATGTTACTTCTCTTCCCCTCCCCTACACACACAGAGCCCACAGCATCTTCTAGGTTTCCTTTCTGCCATCAAGTACTTTATCACACGAATAGGGCTGCCACCTATTTATGCCGTTCCTATTGGATTTATTTTCTACTAAAAGTTTTTATAAAAATTCTATTTAGTCTCTTATCCACTATTTATTGCTAACCTCATAATAAGACTGTTTATATTAAACCTTGTAATAAGGAAGATAATATGTTTTTGGTGTGGTGGGGGTTGTGTGTGTATATACCGTATCTCACACAAAAAATGAGATGAGATTAAAAAATTAAAATGAGATGAAAGTGTAAGTAAACCAAATAAAATGCAAGTTGAAACAAAATGCTGCTTGAAAAACTTCACTCCCTTTTGGGGGTCTTGGAAGGTATGAGGCCAAATGCCTTGAGGTAGACAGGATGTGTCAGCAAACCCAACCCTTCTCCTGGAGTTTAGGAGGCCAAACACCAAAGAAACCCCAGGGCATAAACAGAAAGAAACCAGACTTTGGACAGGGGGCACAGGAGGTGATTGGATAATACCTTCCCTGGAGGTAGGAAGCCAGAAGCCTTTGGGGACATCAGAAGAAGCTCCTTCCAGGGATGCTGAACACTGTGTACAAACACACTTTAGAAGCAAGACTCGTTTTCTTTTTCTAAAGAGTGAACCAACTTCATCCCATCTTCACAATGCATTTATCTGACAGATGTATACTTACCAATGGTTTGAACACTGATTAAAGTCATTTGCCTTGCATCTTCCTACCATGCTTCTGCCTGGCTGCCCTCCTCATTTATCTCTAAAACATCACATGTATGTTTATCCAACTAAATATACATTTATATCCTTACTAAAAAACAGAACAAGTTGTAAAACTGTTGTTTAAGTTGCAAAGCTGCAACTCTGGGGCAGGGAAGAGGAGTCTTTTGGAGATCACAGATTGCAGCCAATCAGCACTCTGTGCCCTGCTAGCCTGTACCATAAACATACAGAACTGGTATCCATCCCCAGTCCTGGAGACGACTGTTCATTTCAATATGTTTACACTCTCTCTCTCTGATTCCTCCTGGATGGTTGGAGGCTAGAAAACTGGCATATTAGCAGGTAAATTATCAGACCCCAATCCTATGAGATGGGAGCTCAGATGTTTTAGTTGGACGTGGTGTGGGCAATAAACAAGCTCCCCAAGGCAATAGGAGCCCAGTCCTTTTGTGGGGGCAGGAAGACACACACCCCTCCTCCGAAAAAAAAAGTAGGGTTGAAAAATCCTGACATTCACATGGTTGAGGCTCTGCTCTACTTTGGCATTGTTGGGACTGACAATAAGAAACTAGGAGAGGATATATTTGTGATATTAGCCCTCCTTTCCTGCATCTGCAGGAGCAGCAGAGTTAGTCCCTTTTCAGCTTTAATTGGAAGCTTGGATCTGCCTGTTACAGCAGTATTAACATTTTGAGTATAAAACCATAGTATTTTCACATTCAGCTTTTTTCTATTTTTCCTTTGGAGAGGCTTCCAATGTACTGATTACTGCACGCCCGACAAGAAACCGGTTTGCCCCTCTTGTTTCGTTCATTATCTTTTTCAAGGGTTTCTCACAGACTACCTATCAGTGTCGATTCTACACCTGAAGCCACCTGGGAAGAAAAACCAAAAGAAAAAATAAGGGAATTCTCAGGCGGTGGCCTCCTCAAAAGAAAAAACAGGGGAAGGCCTAAGGCACTTCAAAAAGAAAAAGAAAAAACAAGAGAGAGGCTTCTACTAACTCTGTTAAAAGACAACAAAGTTAGGACTTGGTATGCTAAAGCACATATGAGTAGATATATAAATTGTGTTACTTGTAATAGTAATATTTTATTGTTAAGTCCTCGAACTTGCATGTAAATTAATATGGTGCAACTTGAAATTCTAGCATTGTCATTGTTAAGTCCTCAAATTGGAATGTGAAAATACTATGGTTTTATACTCAAAATGTTAGTATGTATTTAAAAATTTCTAAAATATATATATAATTTTTTTTTTGTAAAAGGTTTAATTAAATAGATAAAAGTAAGTTTAATCACGGCGGCGTTGGCACTTCTGTGGATATAGTAATAATTACTGTGATTCTCCTTTTATTAGCTGTTACAGCAGTATTGGCATTTGGTAATTCAGGATGCTTTGTAGCAGACTGAATTTCCCTGGATTGGCCCCTGTTTATCTCCCTTTAAAATACCAATCAAACAAACAGTCTTGTAAAGGTTAAAAATAACATTTACTCACTCAGATATTGCAGTTCAACTTCAGGCAGACAAAAAGATATGTACAGTTGCAAAGTATTCATTCATCTAGGTTCATTGGATCTCTGAGCAACGAGCTCGGAGATCAGGAGCAAGATTTTACATGGCTCCGACGATGAGATTCAGGATTCAAGTCTCTGTGTGTCCGCGGGCAAGAAAAGAAGAGCAGTAAGCTACGCCCACTTCCTGCCAGAGGACACAAGGGAATTTTGCCTCATAGAGTCCTCTCTGGGAATGTTCAGGAAAACTCTATCAGGCCTCCTTGTGGCTAAACATTACTCTATGGTTTTGACTGTAAACATCCCACAGGCATTTTCTTAGGGGTGAGTAAAACAACACGCAACAACTTCAGTGTTCTGTTCTGGCCACGTGCCCCCACCCCAATCTGCCAGTCAAAACAGTCAACTGTCTTTGTTGCCAGATGGAACGTGCCTGTTGGAGACAAAGTGGCATCCCTTTCAGGGGGAATATTTTCCTTTTTCACTATAACCAGAAGTTCATTCAGGTCTGGCCAGTGAGGCCCTCAGTTTCAGAACAGCAACTCGCTGTGCAGGCTCCAGCATATCTGAAGGCCAAAAAGTAAATTTCTCATTTCCACTTTGGTGCTGAGGTGTTTAATTGTTGCTTAGTTTCACCAGCTGAGTAATTCACAATGACGTGCCACACAATCAGGCACTAGTGAAGGAAATGAAATAGTTAAAAGAAAAACTTACAAGAGAATTCAAGCCAGGCATGTGGACAGATTGCCAGGGTGATGACTAATACTAAAAGAATGTAGTCAATGGCTGGTAATGACTGTGGCAATGACTGACAATGGCCATCAATGGCTGTTGTTGATTCACAAAGGTTGAGGTGTTTTGCTGTCTCACCCTGCATACCTGACCAAGATAAGATAATACCTACCAGCTGCTTGATTGTAAGATCATCTTCCTGTCTCCTTGTAAGGAAATCCCCCTCCCCTAAAGCAAACCCCCTTTTGTCTTGACCTTGCTGACC
This sequence comes from Shinisaurus crocodilurus, assembly GCA_021292165.1. NCBI lineage: Eukaryota > Metazoa > Chordata > Lepidosauria > Squamata > Shinisauridae > Shinisaurus > Shinisaurus crocodilurus. Next base: position 140,970,295 of record CM037878.1, read on the forward strand.
AATGGAAAGAACTGTTGCCAAATGACCAGACTTAGGTATGCTATAAAAGTGGTTGTAAAAGCCCCGCCCGGGGTTCTGCTTTGCGACACAGTCCGCAGGACCAATTGTGCACAATAAACCTCTTTCCAATAACCCGAGTTGGTCCTCGTTGTCCTTATCTGAGTTAAGGGGTGACCACTTCATCTGGCGACCACGAAGGGACAGCGAGGAAGCTTTGCAGCTTGCTCGGGGCACAGCCCACCGCTGCCCCCTAAGGAGAGGCCTTGTGGAGCTCCCAGCGCGCATCACAGCACTTGGCTGTGAGGGAATCCGAACAGGGGGCCTGACAGGGCAGCGGTCGGACGATGACTCCAAGAACCAACAAAACTCGGTGCGGAACTAGGACCAAGGGGGCCGGACCGGCGGAACAGGCAAGTATACTCTAGGGTTCCTACAGGAGAGAATAGGAACAAGGGGAGGAGGATTTGGCCATCCTCCGGGGATTGGACCTACGAGGCAGCTGAAAAAGGCTGAACTGGTTTTCTCCCTTTTGGGTAAAGGAATAAAGGATTGGGCCTACGAGGCAGCTGAAAAAGGCTGAACTGGTTCTTTCCCTTTTGGTAAAGGAATATAAGAGATCTCGGGAGGGAATGTGTTGGTATGTGTGGTGAAGTGTGAATGCCGCTGCAGTTCCCGTAGGTGACTGTGTGTGTGAAATCCCTTAACGTCTAACAGGAGAGACCCCTTACTCTCCTGTCCGTACCCCACCCTTCTGTTTCTGTTCTTGTTGTTAGTCTTAGAATTAAGAGAATGGGGCGGGGGGGAAGCAGCATCCCAAGGACACAGCTTCAATGCATGGAAAGGAATTTCAAAGCAGGGTTTGGGAGAGACTACGGGCGAAAACTTGAACGCCAAACTCTCCGGACCCTGTGCAAGGTAGAGTGAGTGGCCATCCATGGGAGTGGGGTGGCCAGCACAAGGCTCCTTCGACCTCAATATCATCGAGCAAGTACACCAAAAGGTGGCTCAGACTCCAGGAAGACACCCAGACCAATACTCCTATGTAGACCAGTGGCAACAAAATAAAAAAATAAAAAAACCGCCCCATGGTTAAAAAGGAGTGCAAGATGGAGGCGGCACACATAATGATTGCCTGGAAAGGGACCCTGCCCTGGCCCAGAAAAGAGGAACGTGCCAGACCAAAAGAAAGGCAGAAGAAGAAAAAAAACAAATAAGTGAGTGCAGCTGTCCCTTTAAAGTAAAACCTCTGCCTGCTCACCCAGTTGCCTAGGAAAGAAAAGCACAGACTAGCTAATCGCATTCCTAATAGATTAGAAGTCAAACACAAGATCTAAGAATGGCAAGAAGTACCGGTACTCAAAGAACCCTGTGTTGTGCTAAAGAAATACAACAACAACAAAAATGTTTGTGAGCTTTTTGTACAAACTGCAAAGAGTTCCTGACCATACGCAAAGTTTTAGTGCCTTTTGGAGTCTCCACCAGTCCTGTGTTTAGTGAAAAGGAAGAGAGTGTGCTCCTAACCAAAGCACATACTTCCTCAGATCTGAACTAGAGGCGAGAAGTCCCAAAATGAAAAGAATATATATATATATATATATATATATATATGTTATAGCTGCTAGCAAAATCAAACAGTTCTCCAAAGAAATGGGCAAAAATGAATTGAAATACCTCCTTTTCATTTTCTTCTGGTTCTTGATTATTGCATTGTGCTATTGATATTGTGTTATTGTTATTGATGTTGAAAGGTTTAAGGTTTAGAAAAGAGGGAAACCTTCAATAAGGGTAGTATACATGTGCGTGTGAAAATGTCTGTGTGCATGAATTAGATTCATAAGCTGTTGAAAGACAGACAGGCCCATCTCTCTCTCCTTCGCTTATTAGAATTCATAAGCTGTTGAAGCTGGGGATTGTGGGTTCGAGTCCCACCAGAGTCAACAGACAGGGACACCCCCCTTCTTTCCAAACCTCCCTGCTGATGAATGCATATAAGTCTCTGAACAAGATCTGGGACTAAATCAGGTCAAGACGCCCTGATCTCTGTTGCGGCAGAGTTTCAAAAGCAAGTGGGCCTGATTGAACCCCCCCTCCCATGATCCAGTGACATGCGAATGTTGTGTGCCTGTTTGTGAATCAAACCAAAGCACTACACACACACACAGAGTGAGGAGCTCAAAAAGGTAGAATTCTGTGCCACAGTACATCATAGGTGGGAACCAAAATGCTCCAAAGGGGGCACCTTTAGCAATAGTACTCCAAGAATTTGCCTCTTTACCTAGAAGAAAGACTTTGTCAAAAACATGGTGGCAAGCTCTTTGTACTGAAGAAGAATGGCCATGCAGAAACAGAAGTACTTGGCCCAAAAATGGGTCCTGAGAAAAACAGATCCTGAGGGACCTTCTGGTGGCCCTAGAGGACAAATTCCCAGGACAATTGGATGATTGGTATGTTTAGACAGAAGTGAGATTTCAAAAGGGCTACCTTAAGCCTTCCGAAGTAGGTTCACCAGACAAAAAGTGCTTCATGATGCTTTAAGAACTTTAAGAACTCAAGCAATTGAAAACAGTTAAAGAATGCTTGCAGTTGTCAGCAGAATCTCCAGCACAATTTCTGTACTGGTGAAAACAACAAATCCGCTTGTTTAGAGGGGTAGATCCTGAGGGCCCAGCAAAATGAGCCTTTAGTGATATCCATTTGTAAAACATTCTCAAAGGGGGAAGAAAAAACATGTAAATGAGATTCTGGCTACTGCAAGCCATGTATGTAGCCAAAAAGAAAAAAGAAGGTTTATGTTCAAGTTAAATGTTTATTCTTCCAAGTGGGGCTAGTTGATGGTGTAAATTGAAAAGGTTTTTATTTTGTTTTGAGCAACTGGAGATGTGGGAAAATTAAGGTAGCAGCCACGAATTGCAAAGATTTTAAGGTAGAAAAGAAGGTTAAGAAAAAAGTTTATCCATTGCACCTCGAAAACAAACAAACAAACAAAAACTCTCAAGTGACTGTAGGTTTCCTGATATGCAAGAATTGGCCAATCACGCTCCCAGAGAATCAGCAGCTAACCACTAGAGCGAAAAACGATACTAAAGTGTTTTTTAAGAACTGTAATTGAGAGAGTCTGAGTATTGAGAATGCAGGTTTTCTGAGCATAAGCAAAGTGTTAGTACCTTTTGGGAATTGAACTGTGTTAGCTTTAAAAGGTCAGAAAGAGTCTGCCCCTGATCAAGGCAGGCTTTTTCTCTGAGACTACAGCTGATGCAGGATAAGCTCAAAAAGAAATGGTTAACTATTTTTCACAAAAGATTCAAGAGCTTCACCAATGAGTGGAGCCAAAAGGTTTTTGAAAAAAAAAGAAAGAAAGAAAAAAGATGATTATTTAAAGGCATGTAGACTGTCCCCTCTGCCCCGAGGGGGGGGGGGGGAAGAGAGCCGTAGAGAAAGAGATAGTAAGTAAAAAGTTTAGGAAAATGTGGAAGAAAAAAAAAGAAGGAAAAGAAAGACTAGGCAAAGAGAAGGGTTGGACAAGGGCAGATGCAAAAAGAAACATTAGAGTTGCAAACAAAGGGCATAGAAAAAGAAATAAAACCCTCTCTGCCCAAGTTATGCAGGGGGAAAAAAGTTGTAAAAAATGTGATAAGAAGTAAAGATTTTGAAAAAAAGCTATTTGAAAGAAAGTTGTGTAAAGCAGTGTCAAAAACAAACAAAAAAGAGAATGCGTATCTTTAAATTATATATATATATATATATATATATTGAAAAGTAATGTGCAGTTCTGTTCTTAACAAGGCAGATTAGAAATCAAAAGTTTTCTTGTCTTCTTGAAAAAAAATGAGAAATGGTTCTGTTAAGTCATGATGGATTGTGTAAACTAAGGGCTACAATAGAATGTAGTCCCAATTCTCCTGGCATTTGCTGAGTCTCTGGGGAATGAAGAAAACAGGGTTTTCCGCCAATATTGGCTTTGGTACCAGCAGAATATTAGGCAGAAAACTAAAAAGAAGTGAGACTCTTAAAAGTCTGCTTCTCTGGTTCAAATAGGAAAAAAAAAAAGGAGATATGCTGCAATATCCCCTCCCTCGAGAAGCAATAAATGCTATAAGGCTCATTAGGTAACTTTGAGTCAGTCACAGACTCTCAGCTGTACCTAACTCAAAGGGTTGTTGTAAAGAGAAAAATCCAGAAAAAAATTGTAAAATGCTGTGTCACTTAAAACCTTGAAACCTTGCTGCTGCTCCCAACAGAAGGGAAGGGTAGGCAAGGGGGGGGGGCATGATTATTTACAAGCAATAAAAGAAGTGCAGCTACCAAAGATAAATCTAAACTACCGGTACTAACTCAGTTTCTGTACGTTTTAGTGCCCAGTTTTGTTGAAATGGGCTTTCCTGAAATTTTACCCTCTTTATTGTCTTTTTTAAAATGTATGCTTAGTTAGTTTTTGCCAAAGGCAACCCAACAGGGCAGCTTTGGTAAATTTGAACAGTTTAGTTGCAAAATGTATGCTTGTCTAGTGGCTTTTATAGCAAGCTAACAGAGCACTTTGGTAAAATAAGCATTTAAGTGTAACATAACACAATGGCACCAAAATACCAAAAGAATTGCAATCCTTCTGTTGTTGTTAAGTTAGTTTTCAAAAAGTTGTACAAATAACTTGTTGTGTTTTATGTGATTTTCAAAAGCTTGGTTTGCCTTGCTAAAGATAAAAGTCTGTGGCTCATGCTGGCTCTCAGCTTATCTAAGTGTAGAAAGCTGAGCAAAGTCAGGCCTGGGTATTACTTAGATAAGGAACCCCACCTCTTGTTTCCTGCATTGAGTGGGGGGGTTGGGCTTGATGGCCTTGTGAGTCCCTTCCAACTCAAAACAAGTCAGTTTCTCCTGCATTCTTTATAGCAATGTCACAAATTAGTAAGTTGCTTTCCTGCCAAAGACTCTGTACAGCGTCATTCAGAAAAGCAGATTTAGTTATTGGTTTGATTGTTGACAAAAAGAGTGGTTTGAATTGATTTTTACATCTGCAATGACTCAGTACTTTGCCCAGTGTGCAGTGTGCCAGGCTCATAATACTGAAAAACCTGTGAAAGACAGGGTGAGCATACAACCTCACCCTGGGGACCTTTTTTGTGGCATCCCTTTCAGGGGGAATATTTTCCTTTTTCACTATAACCAGAAGTTCATTCAGGTCTGGCCAGTGAGGCCCTCAGTTTCAGAACAGCAACTCGCTGTGCAGGCTCCAGCATATCTGAAGGCCAAAAAGTAAATTTCTCATTTCCACTTTGGTGCTGAGGTGTTTAATTGTTGCTTAGTTTCACCAGCTGAGTAATTCACAATGACGTGCCACACAATCAGGCACTAGTGAAGGAAACGAAATAGTTAAAAGAAAAACTTACAAGAGAATTCGAGCCAGGCATGTGGACAGATTGCCAGGGTGATGACTAATACTAAAAGAATGTAGTCAATGGCTGGTAATGACTGTGGCAATGACTGACAATGGCCATCAATGGCTGTTGTTGATTCACAAAGGTTGAGGTGAATCAACCTGTCTCACCCTGCATACCTGACCAAGATAAGATAATACCTACCAGCTGCTTGATTGTAAGATCATCTTCCTGTCTCCGTGTAAGGAAATCCCCCTCCCCTAAAGCAAACCCCCTTTTGTCTTGACCTTGCTGACCAATGGAAAGAACTGTTGCCAAATGACCAGACTTAGGTATGCTATAAAAGTGGTTGTAAAAGCCCCGCCTGGGGTTCTGCTTTGCGACACAGTCCGCAGGACCAATTGTGCACAATAAACCTCTTTCCAATAACCCGAGTTGGTCCTCGTTGTCCTTATCTGAGTTAAGGGGTGACCACTTCACTAGTAGTTAAGCTTTCCTTCAGAAGGCTCCAGTGAACAACCCTGACATCTTATTGCAGCAGGCAGGCGCTGGCTCTGCAGGCTGAGAGAGGCATCCAGTGGCTCCTCTTGAGTGCGTAAGCAATCTGGGAAATTAAGCCTGAAAGGCCATGAGGGGTAACAGAAAACTTTTGAAAGGGAAAAAAGAGACCATATTAGGGGAAAGTTCTTTTATTGCACAAGTCCAATTCAAGTGTGGTCAAATTCAAGTGTTATTCATTTATACAGAATTGCTTCCTATCAAAAAGGAGCAGGAAGGAGCAAAGAGAAGGACAATATGCAACCTTTTAGGACAGGACCGTCAGTCCTGGCAAGTCCTCTTATTCCCCACACGACGACATCATAAATGGTCTCCCACAGTGGTGCAGTGCTAAATTGTGACGCGCAGGCACTGATTGACTGGGTTTGCATGATCACTGCAGCCCACCATGGCTTATATAAGCCGCAGTGGGTTGCAGCATGTGCCGGCCGCCCTTTTGAATATTCAGACCCCAGCAAGGGGTTGCCATGGTTGGCCATGTCATCTGAACCCAGGCAGAAGGGATTGCTTGAGGGTCAAACAACCCTCAAATGACCCATGGTCTGTTGTAGGGTTATTTGAGGGTTGTACCCCCACTCCACAACCCCTGCCACCTGGGTTTTTGCATGACGCAGCAAACCATGGCAACCCTGTGCTGCGGGCTGAATATTCAAGACGGCTGCCAGTATGCACATTTATTTAAGCTCACTGTGGCTTAAATAAATCTGGGGACTGTCACAATGGGCCGGTTTGCACTGACACGGCAGCCCACCATGGTGATCATGCAAACTGATTGTGACAGTCCCCATAGACTCTTCAAGGAGAGTTCAGCCATTTCGGCAGCTGTGCTGATCTATCTCAATGAACTAGTTCTAGCAGCTTTCATCTCCACCAGGAGAGGTCCTACGTAAAGCTAATGGGTCTTCGTTGTCCATTCAAGATCAAGACAACCCAAAATGCTTTGCATTAAAACAGGAATGGCTCACAATGATATATGGCGGCTACTGTGAGGATTGCAGCTGAGCTGAGAGGGAACAGGGAAGCCTGAGGGGGGGTGGCAGATGTCATCATCCCTGCACATCAAAAAGTCTCAGTGCTTCGACTGTGCAAGGCCTGGTTCCACTGCACCACTGCACAGATCCTAACTCACATGACAAACAGGACTCCAGATGTCCCCAGCTATTCCAAGTAGCAAGCATTCTCCTCTATGACTTTTACCAGATGTGTCTCTTTTCTGGAGGCACACACTAGGGCAGTGATGGCGAAACCTATGGCACGGGTGCCACAGCTGGCACGCAGGGCCCTCTCTGTGGGCACTCGAGCCATTGGTCACCAGATCGTGAAAAGACTGTCCCCTTCTGCAAAACACTAATGATTTTGTTCTTTCTCACAGTGTGGAACAGAATGATTTTATTCTAGAATTCCTGTTACAGAATTCTTTTCTACATTGTTATCACATTTAAAAGACTTTGAAGAATGATGCACAGAGCATGGCTTGGATGTAAAGTCCTAACAGTTGACCTGAGTGCTGCATGTGTTGCTCTCAAACTAACGAGAGTATGAGCCAAAGTTTGACAAATTATCAGCATGCATGCAATAGCAAAAATCACATTAATTGTGCAAAAGTATGCCCAATGCAAACTTTTACCTAATGCAGTGTTTGCAGTCCAAGACATAAAGTGTTTAAAATGTGTTGAGCACATTTAGTTTTCTTGTTTATATTGCTCATCCTAGTACAGGTTGACTTTTACTTTTACTAATCCAACACCTGTAGAAGCAGGGAAAGGACCCGGGGTAAAGCTTGCCCCATACAATTTCAGTCTGGCATATAATCATATTACAAGTTGAGAATCCCTTATCCAAAAATACATGTGCCTAATTATTTAAAAAGTTTGTATAAATTCCCTTCAGGCTATGTGTACAATGTAGTACTATAATAATTTTTTGAGTTGATTTTTTTTCCAACAAAAAACTGTTTGTATCATTGAAAGCTCTGTTATTGTGTTTTTCTTTTAAGACAAAAGATGTTAATTAGTTTGGACAACTGTATGAGTTGTTTTTCTAAAACTAAAACCTCGATATTCAGGTTTAATTGCAGTGTTGGCACTTTGAAATAAATAAGTTGGTTTTGTGTTGCAGTTTGGGCACTCGGGCTCAAAAAGGTTCGCCATCACTGCACTAGGGCCTGCCCTGAGCCCTCTCATATGCAAAAAAACCAGTGCTATCTTGATAGAGCAGTATTCTCCAACCTTGGATCCCCAGATGTTTTTGGCCTACAACTCCCAGCATGCTCTAAGTGTATGATCCATTCAGGACCCAAAGAGGGTTCCCTCCCCACCATGAGTCGCACAATCCTCAGTGGTCAGTCCCAGAAATCCCTCTCCTGCCTTATAGGTGCCTCTGGGTGCTCATTTATATTCACTGCCTAAATGCCCAGTAGATGCCTCTTTTGGGGAGGAGGTCATTATAAGGATACATTTTTTTGGAGAAACGAGCCTTTGGGGGTACACACACACACCTCATGTGTGAACCGGCTGGGGTGGGGTGTGCATAGTTAGCGTGTAGAGAAAAGAGTTTTTAGGGTTCATGCATGCATGCAGGAACACACACACACACACACACACACACGCCTCCTCATGAGTAAACCAGGTGGGGGCTGGGAGAAAGCAAAAGGTGCATGGAACATGAGATGGGGCCTGGCGTCTAGAAGTCTAGAGGAGCCAGGCTGAGGGCATTCATATGCAGATAGTTCAAGCCATGACTCACAGTTCCCTTTCCCCTGCCTGGCCAGTTCCCTCCCCCCTGCCTGGCCAGGTGAAGTTCAAATTGATTGGCTGAAGCAAGAAGGTTACAGAAAAGGGGAGGGGGATGAGCTATTTCCCCACGTGTAAGCCTTTGTTCTTGGTCAGTCTTGGTCTTAGTCTTTTGGGTGCCTGCCTGGCGGTTGGAGCCATGCCAGGCCAGCGAGGGGCCCGAGCCTTTAGGGGGGGGGCCCTCAGGAATCGACCCCAGGCAGCCCCTGGTAAAATTGGCTGGTTTGAAGGCACTGGTGAAAGCAAGCCTTGTAAGAGTTTACCCATCTTGGACCTTCGGGTAGGTGTGGTAATTCTCTATCGGGCGGCAAGGCTGTGCTGGATCTAACCCTTTGAAGAAGACACCCTCAGGTAACAGGTGTGTGCTTGAGAGATTTTAAGGAATCAGGTTTTCTTATTTTGCAGCTTTACTGTGTACCAAAGTGTCTCTCTATTTTGTGTGCTTCTCTTATTTTCCTAATCTTGTTGTAAATTGCTACCAGAATAAACCTTGTCATGGTTTACCCCACATGGGTTTTGTAGTACTCTGTTGGTTCAGTATCTAAATCCAGGTTACAGAATTAAAGGCGAGTCCCTGAACAGAGATTCAAGTAGGGTTGCAGACAGCTGAGGCTGGCAATCTGGTACCTTGAGATCTCTGGGGGTCTTGGTTCCTTTGCCAGTAGGCAAGGGTGGGGTGGTGGCGGGTCAGCCCCCCCTTCCGGGTCACATGGTGGCAAGTGCTGGGTCTCCTTTGAGTAAGAAAGGGTGGGAGGTCTGGCGGGCCAGCCAGCCCCCCCTCTTCCTCCACAATTTTGTATTGCAACACTCCTTAATATTGACTGACATATATGCTTTAAAAATTATCTATTTGCTTCGTGGAAGTTAATGCATGGTCAGCCCAAATTGATTCTTCACACTCTTCTGACAGCTAAAAGACTGATATTACAACACTGGAAGGATAGACGCCTTCCTATAATGCAATGGATTGAAGACCTTATAACATTTACAACATTTGAACAGGTGGCATATAGATGCCACCTTCAAACGGATACTTATTTGGATATTTGGTCTGCTTTTGTTGAAGTGTATGAATAGTTCTTAGAAACCTGTATTTACACACACGCACACGCACACACACACACGCACACACCATATGCATGCATTGAAACTGAGATATTCAAATCTATGTAGCCATATTTTTTCTTTCTTTTTTTCCTTTCTTTTCTTTGTTGAAATTTTATAATAAAAAATAAGTTTAAAAAACTTACGTATACAACCTGCACTGCCTGCCAAAGTCATGACCATTCTTGCCTGTGCAAGAGTGACCCTCTTCCACTATCAGCCAAATGCCCTCACTGGCTCAGTATGGAGTAGGTGAAAAAAACCGGACACGCTAAAGGCAAAAGAGTCCCTACTTGGGCCCACTGCAACCATTGCATCATTGCTGGTGGGTCCCTGCTGAAAATGCTTCTGTTTTACTTTTCTGGTTGCTCAAACAATTGACTTTGCAGCAGTTCCTAATTTTATGGGCTGTTTTATTTCTTAGTTTAGTGTCTTTTAACAATATTTGTCATATATATATATATATATATATATGGTTTACCAAGTTAGCTTTCAATATGATTTTTGATATTATGTTCTTTTTTGACCTATAAGTTCAGATGTTTTATGTTTCTTTTAAAGATAAATTTGCTTACCCTGTACATGTATTTTTTTTACCTTTAATTCTTTTTTTTAGGGGTTGTTTATTAGAAGTTTTGTCCTTCAAACAATGTTTGTTTTGCATCAATGTTTCACATTGTAAGTTTTCAACAAAAAATATTTGGTAATATAATCTTTTGATATACAGGTTTAGAAGTTTTAAGATTTTTTCAAGAAAATTGCAGGAACAATTTTGCTTCAATACTGCTTAGCAGGGGATGGTATTTAATTTGACTATATTTCATTTTCATTTTCTGATTATCCCATTCTTTACATGATGTGTTATATATAGTGCCCCCGAGGAAAGATTTCCTAAACAAGTTGGCCCTACAGGCAGTCCCCGGGTTATAAACGAGATCCGTTCGTAAGTTTGTCTTTAAGTTGAATCTGTACGTAAGTCGGAACAGGTACATATGGTTCCCTGGCTCTACGTCGTTTATGTAGAAAATGGGATAATTCAGACAACACAACAAGCCACTCTGAAACAAATGTGGCTTATAAGCCACCATGGTTTATCGTGTTGTGTGAACCCAGTCAATGGGAGGGTTCACACAACATGCTAGCCCCCCTAGGAATTTTTGCCATGCACCGTGGCTAAAATTCCCCTGTGCCTGACAGACAGTTGGGCACAGTGGGGGGTAGGTGCCTCCTCCTCCCCGCTCTTCCCCCCTCAGTCCTCCTGCTGGTATCCCAAAGGACACTGCAGGAGCACTGTGGGGAGTATAGTGGGGATGACAGCTGCCCCAAAATGCCCAAGTGGCTATCAGAGGCTTCCCTTGCTGGCACAGATGCTGCTCAGCTGAGCGGAGGTCATGCCCAGCAAGGGGAGAGGGAGACAAGGTGTATTCCCTGGGCCCACCCGATAATAGGCCTATGAGAACCTGCCTCCTTGTGCCTGCCCGCCACGCCAATCGCCCTGCGATTGGCATGGCGGGCAGGCACGAGGAGGCACATTCTACTTCTACTTCTACTTCGGTGTAGACCCAGGAGAACGCACACCCCCACTCCCACTGGTGAGCTCCTCAGCAGCTATTCTGAGTGAGGGAGGCTATTCTGCTTCTCGGTGCTGTACATGCGCGCGCTGACAATCAGAATGACCCCCCAACCTGACTAGCAAGAGACCTTCTCATTAGTCGGGTCGGAGGGAGATTCCGCTTGTCAGCACCACACGTGGTGCTGGCAAGCAGAATCGCCCCCTCCCAGGCCCCTGGCGAGAGGTTTGCTAAGGGGAGTGGGGGACATTCTCCTTGTCAGCACTGCACCTCGAGAGGAAGCGCAGCCCAGCAGATCCTTCCCACCTGCTGCTGGTGCCTCAGTGCTTTTAGCTGAGGTGGCGGCTGTGGGCAGGATCCAGCCACTGGGCTTCACTTCCTCTCGAGGAAGCAATGGTCAGCAGCGCTTTCCCGTCTCGGTCTCCCTGCAGGGGAAAGCAACCCCCACCAGGCAGCACAGTCATGAGGCGATCATGCTGCCCGGCAGGTGGAGGCACTTTCCCCCTCGGTCTCCCTGAGAGGAGGAGTGAGAAAGCAACACACACACCCCTGCTGCATGCCACATCCCAAACCCCAAATGGGGGTTGAGTAGGTGGCATGCAGTGGACCCCGGCGGCTTCCCCGGGCTCTCCCGGCATCGGCAGGAGCGCAGGAGGAAGCCAATGACAGCTGCACCAACTGCCGCTTGGGCACTTTGGCGATTGTCATCAGCCAGAGTGGCAACCTTTTTTTGCTGCTCTTGCCAAGGGGCTTTGGCTTGACCATGGCTTAGCATGTCTTCCGGGTTCGGACGGCACGCTAAGTCATGGAGGGTTTTCTAAACCCTACAACAAGCCATGGCTTTGCAGGGTGCTTTAGAAGCCACCCCACAGTGTGTTGGGTTTGGATGACACACCAAGTGATGGTGGCTTATAAACCATTGTGGTTTATATATCTCCTTTTTATTATGGCTAATATGAATCTTAACTACATAATATTGTTGACACCTGGGTGCTTCCAGAGGCGGCTTTTATTGTGCAATCAACCTGCCTCATTCATGGAATTGGGGGGGGGGGGGTTATAGGCAACATCATCTTCCATTTGTAGCACTTCCATATTTTCTCTCCACTTCTTCCATTTTCTTCTTTACCAGAAAAATCCATTAAGGAAGAAAGGATCGAATCATTGCACAATTTGCACAACATTTTTTTTTTAGCCTTCCTGTGGAGAAACGAGCCTTTGGGGGTATACACACACACCTCAGGTGTGAACCGGCTGGGGTGGGGTGTGCATAGTTAGCGTGTGGAAAGAGGGGCCCTTGGGGGTTCCTGCACACACACACACACACACGCACACACACACACGCCTCCTCATGCGTAAAACATAAGATGGGGCCTGGCGCCTGGAGGTCTGGAGGAGTCAGGCTGAAAGCATTCATATGTAAATGTAGTTCAAGTCATGAGTCATGAGTTCCCTTCCCCCTGCCTGGCCAGGTGAGGTGCATGGTGATTGGCTAAGAGGCAGCAGAGGAGGGGGGGGAAAGGTATATTTCCCAAGGCATGGTTTTTGGTCTTTGTCTTTGTTCTACCCGGCTGTGGTAATGGCAGAAAGCCAAGGACCCCAGGCAGCTCCTGGTAAAATTAGCTGTATTGAGGGCTCTAGTAAAGGCAAGCCTTGTGGGAGTTTCACCCATCTCAGACCTGCGGGTAGATGGAGTGGTTCTCCTCGGGCAACAAGGCAGTGCTGGATTTAGCCCTTGAAGAGAACACCCTCAGGTAACTGGTGTGTGCCTGAGAGTTATCAAGGAATCAGGTTTTATTGTGTTTTAGCTCTATTTCTGTGTACTAAAGTGTCTCTCTCTTTATTTTGTGTGCTTCTCTCATTTTTCCTAATCTTGTTGTAAAATGCTACCAGAATAAACCTTGTCTTGGTTTACCCCACATGGGTTTTGTAGTGCTCTGTGAGTTCAGTATCTAAATCCAGGTTACAGAATTAAAGGCGAGTCCCTGAACAGAGATTCAAGTAGGATTGCAGACAGCTGAGGCTGGCAATCTGGTACCTTGAGATCTCTGAGGGTCTTGGTTCCTTTGGAGTAGGAAAGGGTGGGGGTGTGGCGGGCCAGCCAGCCCCCCCTTCCTCCACACTTCCATTTGGAAGTACCCCTAAGAAACATAAAATGGATCTGGGAGATGATCCGGCATGTGAGACTTGAGTTATCCATGAAAACAGCCTGTGGTTGAGGAATTGGCCATGTAGGATTCTGGGTGCTGCCTTTACTCTGTTGTTGTCATTGTTGTTATGTTAATGTATTTACTTATTTTTGTTTTTATCAATGACTGTAAGCTTCCTTGAGTGCCATTTTTGATAGAAAAGTGGGTTACAAATAAAATAAATAAATAAATAATTCATGCCATCATGCCTTTTCTGCATACATAAACTGGTTGTAAAGTAAAATGAATATAGATTTCTGAAGGATGTTGTTGTTATTTCTTACAGTTATATCCCGCCTTTCCTCCAAGGAGCCCGAGGTGAAGTAAATGATCCTCCTCCTCCTCTCCATTTTAACCTGACAACAACCCTGTGAGGTAGGTTAGGCTGAGAGTCAGTGACTGGCCCAAAGTCACCCAGTGAGCTTCATGGCCAAGTGGGGACTTGAACCCAGGTCTAACCACTACACCACACTGACTCTCAACTTGGGAAGTAGTAAAATTGCTACTAGCACCTACATTGCTATTGCACTTAGTTTGGGAAGAAATTCACTTTCCCTTTATCATGTGAGTTTAACATTCTCATTGCTTAGAAGCTATTTCAAATAAATAAAAAAAGAAGCACCATGTAGATTGTATTATATATATATATATCTCCAAACCTGGAAATGTAAGCAGAACAGAAATGCAAGCAATGATGTACAGCTGATCAAATACAAATGGGATCTTTTTGTAAATAGAACTAAGCACTCAGATCTGTTTGGATGGAAGGGCAGGTTAGTTCCAAATTCTGGCTTTGATTGTGTGTGTCTGTGGGGAGAGAGAGCAACAGAGAAAGAGAGAAAGCGAAAGAGCAGAGGGAAATCATCAGAAACATTCCATAGCTGCCTAGCCAGTAACTTCCTCTAGAGGGAGTGTTATGATTATTATACGGTAAATTATTGTTGTGAATGTGCATGACAACTTATGAAGCGACATGAGCGAAGCAAATAAAAAAGACTGGTCCCTGCCCCAATCAGGTTACAGTCTCAATTTTGACTTTAAACAACAATGGAGGGAAGGCAGGCAAGGGTCATGGAACAAATAGAGGCAAATGCATTTATACATGCTTTTAGGCTTCAGATAGGGTTGAAGATTAAGCGGTTAAGCCAAAGATTTTGCAGAAGAGGTGGGTTTTGAGAAGGGCTGCTCCAAACGTACACATGCAGGTTGGGAGTTGTGTGTATATGAGGCAGTGCTTTCAAGGGGCCAAAATGATCCCCAAAAAGGAGACAGGTGAACCTCAAGGTGCTGGGATAGGATTTATTTGTTTTAAAATTTCCAAAAAGTTTTTATAATGGTCAAATTTTGTGGTTGCATCTGAAGAAGAACTAATGCTCAAAATATGCTAGGCATTTAAACCATTGCCAGATTTTTAAAATAACTTGGGGTTCACCACTCTTGCTTTTGTGGCTATACTGGTACTGTTCTCCACCCTTCTTCCCCTTGGCCAAAATGTTCCTGACTACCCTCTTCCAGCATGGCTTTTTGGGCACCACTGGTTGATCAGTGACCAGCATGCATGGGGATCAGTATCCTGGCTGTGCGTATTGCAGTGACTGGTGTTCTATTTCAGAGGAGCCATCACCTATCAAAGGGGCCTGGAAGAGCCCAAAAGCATGAGAGCAAACCCCAGAATCTTAAACGGAGAAGAGGAACCACAAATAACTTGCAGTTCCAGAGATTTCTTCCCAGTGATTTCTCAGCTTCATTGATCAGGAAGGAGATAATATCCCACCGGAAGCATGATATTTTTTTTTAATGCTGTTTCTTCACATAGTCAATATCACCAATTTAACCCTTGTGCTGAATATCTCTTTTGTATCCAGAAATCTATGGATACTAGTCTAATGGACAAAGGTGTGCTTAATTCTGCATGGGACTGTTTTGCTTTCCATGCTATATATTTCTTAGCATAACTGGACAAGATATAACAAAGACCATATTAGTGTAATGCCTTTATTAGGCCATCCAAAAGATCATCCTCCAAAAGTGCAAATTTTCAAGATCTCAAAATCTCCTCTCATCAGGCAACATGTACAAAAAGCAGATTGCAGTGGAGGGAAAGGGAGAGAAAGAAAAGGCTGACATGTTGAAGTCATTGACTGGGTTCATATGACATGACAACTCATCGTGGGTTGCTCCCCATGATGGTTTGTTGTGTCATGCAAACCCAGACCGATTCCCTCAGGGTGTCTTGTTTGAGGGCAACAAGCCACCCTGGCAACTCATGGGTTGTTGTAGCAGTTGTTGTACCCACAATGGGTTGTCATGTCATCTGAATCCAGGTGACCGACCCCATCGTGGGTACAGGGAATCGGCTACCAACTCACTTGGCAAGCAGCAAAACCCCTCACCATTCTTGCCAAGCATGCCTGGCACCTGCCTGTGCCAGCCACCCCACAAGTGCCCAACTGGCACTTGGGGATGACTGGCATTGGCTAGATGTCCCCTCTGCAATCGCAAGCCATTTTTGGCTCACGGCAGACGATTCTGTTTATTACAGTCAATGACCAGTATAAATTACAAAAGATAAAACAAGATACACAAGCTTCATGCATACTTGCCCAGGGTGGCCGGCTGCCAGCCAGATGGGCGATTAATAAATGTAAATAATAAATAAATAATAAATAATAAATAAATGCATACTATACAGTGTTAAGAACATGCTAAAATCACCTGTTGACGGGTTTTAATGGCGGCAGTACAAAATTTAGCTACTTGTAAAGTAATTGTGGGAAATTGATCTGAAAGGAGTAATGGCTCATGGCAGCTTTTTTTCCCCTTTCCCTTTCTTCCCCCCCTCCCCCAGAGATTGCAAAAGCTGGCTTGACAGCCAACTTTTGCAATAGCTGTTTTGACAGCCACTGACAGCCTCTTCAAAGTGCCAAAGCGGCTGTCAATGGCTGCCAGTTCTTCTTTTTTAAATTATTTTTTTGCACACAAAAAGATTTGTAGTAGTATTATTTATTTATTTTGGCCACACACGCTCAACTGTGGACTTTCTCAGTTGCACGTGTGCCAGAATTTGAAGCCTCGGCTAGGGCAATGTCCTGGGCGGGGGGGGGGGGGGTACCTGCTGCCAAAGTGCAACAGATACCAACCCTGGACAATGCCCCAAAGGGGCTCCAAATAGGGTCCCCCCCCTTTTGGCTTCCCTTGACAGATTGTCAAAAGTCAAGCTGTCAAGAGAAACCAAAGGTGCAAGTGACCGTTGCTCTTTAAAAGGCAAATTTATACCCATTTTGTGGGTGTGATTTATACCCATTTTGTGGCAAGATCCTCCACTTTTTTCTGTCCTGATAGTCCACAGGCTGGTGCATATTTTGCACTTCTCCCCCAAGCTGGCTGGGGCATGCTGGGAGTTGTAGGCCAAAAACATCTGGGGACCCAAGGTTGGAGAACACTGCTCTAGGTGCTCAGGAAAGAGCAAAGGTGCACCCCACCCTTTTTCTTGGGGGAAAATGAGTTTTGACAGCTAGCTGTCAAAACTGGGTCCCCTTTAAAAGGGGGTTTTGACAGGGCAATGGGGTTTTTTTTGTCAGATACATATGGCTGTATATGACCGTGACAAAAAGCACCCATTGTCCTGTCAAAAACCCCTTTTGAAAGGGACCCAGAGTTTAGACAGCCAGCTGTCAAAGCTGTCAAAACTCATTTTCCAAAGAAAAAGGGAAAGGACAGCTCTCAAGAGAAACCAAAGGGGGGGGGAGGTCTATTGGGAACCTCTTTGGGGCAATGTCCAGGGTTGGTACCTGCTGCACTTTGGCAGCAGGTACCCCCCCCAGGACATTGCCCCAGCTGAGACTTCAAATTCCTCACACGCACAACTGCGAAAGTCCACAGTTGAGCAACTAAATTTTTTTTTTAAATAATAATAAAAACCTTTTTGCACACATTGTGTGCAAAAAAGAAAGAAAGATCTGCCAGTCACTGAAAGCCTTTCCAAGATGCTGCTTGGGCACTTTGAAGGGGCTGTCAGTGGCTGTCAAAATGGGGATCTCCGGGGTGGGTGGGGGGAGGGTAAACGGGAAAAAAGCTGCAGTGAGCTGAAAGGGGCTTGCGATCACGGCGGGGAATGGGGAGACAAGTTGGTCCTGCCGCGGAGTCCCCTGGGATACCCCCAGGAGGACTGAGGGATGGGCCCAACAACCCATGGTGAACCCAAATGTCTGTTGGGCTCCCCGTGGGTTGTGTGGCCAACAACCAACCCGTCTGGCTTATTACCAGGGTGGGTTGGCATGACTTGCGAATGCAGCCATAGTATCCATATGATCACAGTCTTGAGATGGAACTGGGGAAGAAGTGTTTGCAGACACTGACTGGGTTCACATGACATGACAAGCCCACGTGGCTTATAAGCCAGCGGGGTTTATGGTGTCATGTGAACCCGTCATGGCTTATTCAGGGTGGCTTATAAGCCCAGCTCCTGGGCTTATAAGCCACTCTGACAGGCCATGGCTTGTTGTAGGGCAGGGGTCTTCAAACTACGGCCCGCGGGACACATCCGGCCCGCCGTGTCCTGGCGGCCGATCTAAGCTCCGTGCGGCTCGCTGGGCTCCGTGCGGCTTGCACCCCGCCACCGCCAGCTCAGCCGCGTCTCCCCCACCAGAGGAGATGCTGGCCACACGCTCACGTGCGCCCCGCCGACAGCAGCAGCTCAGCCACGTCGCTGGCCGCAGCATTGCTGCCCGCCCTGCAGGGCTCCGAGCAGCTTGCGCACCGCCGCCACCGGAGGAGACGCTGGCCGCCCTGCAGGGATCCGGGCGGCAGGTGGCTTGTGCCCCCCCCCCGCCGGCTCAACCGCCCCTCCTCCCCTTCCCCCGCAGTATACACAAAAAATAAGGTATTCTTTTCATTTGTTTATAAACAAAATTTAAACTATTGTGAACCGCCCAGAGAGCTTCGGCTGTGGGGCGGTATAGAAATGAAATAAATGAAATGAAATGAAATGACAATCATTTCACTTGTACTCAATATTTATTTATTAACTTGTTTGTTATATTTATATCCTGCCTTTTTTTCCTGCAAGGAACCCTAGGTGGCTTACATAATCTTCCTCCTCTCCATTTTATGCTCACAATAACCCTGTGAGGTAGGTTAAACTGAGAGTCAGTGACTGGCCCAAAGTCAGCCAGTGAGCTTCATGGCTGAGTAGGGACTAGAGATCCTGAGTAGGGATCTCCCGAGTCCCAGTCAAACACTCTAGTCTAGCAGGTGATGTGATGGTTTCAGGTTTTAGCTGCAGTTGCCAGAGCTGCCCCGGGGCTGCTGGGAGAAAGAAAGGCAAATGTCTGATCCTCCATTTTTGAAAATATAAAACCCCAGCTGTTTACTCAGAAATAGTTACAGCTAAACATTTTAAATGCATGTTTTCAAAAAGCAGTATATTTTAACTACAAACAAATGAGTGGGTTTAAGTTTTTTAAAATTAATTTTAAATACCCAAACGTATAAAAATGCCACACTTCCTACTTTTGTGCAAAAGAATCTTGATTCTAGCTTCTATCCACTCCCTTCTTGATCTCCCCCAGTTCCTCCTGCTTCATTCCCTGAGCTAGTTACAATTGTTACATGGTCACATCTGCAACATGACCCACCTCTACCTCTTCATTGTGCTTCAGGCTGTATGCAAACTCCTGTGGGATGACTGCCTGTGTGAGCACCCATTCCATTGCCTGGGGATGTGTTGCATGTCTTCACCTTTCTGTAATGGAAGCAATATTATGCTGGAGTGCTCAAGTACAGGAGGTCCGCTGGGGCGATGCCTGTTACCGCTCCAGTGTGGTGCCATGAGAGGGGGTGGGCATGCTGTGACCTTTTGCAGTGAGCTGGTCAGTCTGCCGATAGGCTAAAAGACTCTGGAGTATGGAGCTTATGATTTCAAATAATTTAAGTTAAAAAGTATGGTTGGAAAACTTACGGTGATGTCACGCTTGCTCTCCCATCTCTCCTCCTCCTTATTGTGAATGCTTTTTGACATGAATCATTAAGTTATTCAAGCACTGGGCTATCTCAGCCAGCTACCAATTACTCACAAACCTGGCTCTTTGGACTGCTTGCTGTAAGAAATTGCTCCAATTCAAAAAGATGAGCTGTGAATTTAATATTAATCAAAACAGGCAGATGCCAGTAAAAGAGTGATTTCAACATGATTATGAGATAAATGGAAAAGAGTATGTTCAGGAGGAATATACCTAGTCCTTGGTCAACCAGTGCTGTACATTTGAAATGCTAATATTTTTATGACCAAGCAGCCAGCTATCTATCTAAAATGACCCCCCACAAAAAAAATGTTTGTAGGATAACTAACATTACCCTCTAAAGCAGGGCTCTCCAACCTTGGGTCCCCAGATGTTGCTGGACTACAGCTCCCAGAATCCCTTGCCATTAGCCATGCTGACTGGGTATGCTGGGAGCTGTAGGCCAGCAACATCTGGGGACCCAAGATTGGAGATCCCTGCTTTAAAGCAAGGGTGGGATACCTGTGGCCCTCCAGGTGTTGTTGGACCAACTCCCATCAGCTACAGCCAACAGGGGAACAGGTTCCCTACCCCTACTATAAACCACCTTTCTATTCTGCTTGATGAAGAATTCTTTGTAACTCAATCAAAAGCTTGCATACTAATAAAAGTTGCCCATTAAAAGAATCATAAAAGAAATTTGCTTACCTATTTTATATCACATCATGACAGAACTTGAAGGAACTACCAAAGGAGAATCACGGAAATACGACTGTATCAAAGAAAGTGTGAAAACACCACCGTGATAGAACTTACTTTCATCTGTTTTTAAACTTTTTGACAACTTTTTACAATACATGTTTCAATATCAAATTTATTATTTTTATAAAAACTTTACAAACTGTTCAATAATCATGCTGTAACATAGAGTATAAATCATGTATAATTTTACAAATACCCAATGGTAATCACCCCCTTATACTTCAGGGGTTTAGCATCCACCAAACTTTACTGTATTGTGCTTTATAGAGTTAATGAAAACCTTCCTCTGTTTTTTCTTTCTCTTTTTGGAGTAGCTGAAGCCTTATTTTGATTCTTTTGAGATGCCCTTCAAGTGAGCCTTCCTCTCTGTTTTTTCTTCCTGAGTGGCTTTAAGCATTATTTCTCCCTTGGAATGGTTTCCAGAATCCTGATACCGTATTCACCGTATCCTCACTTATTTTTCTCCCCAACAAGAAACTGGTTTGGAATTCTTGTTTCGCGCATATTTGCCTTTATCAAGGGTTTCAAGGATAGTCACGGACTGTATCAGTTTAATTACATTCTGTAATACAAAAACATTTGCTGCAGCATTGCCAAGCATATTTACAAAACAGTCAACCACCACAAATCCCAATATTTTTGCTCACATTATCACTTTTGTAGGTTGCTATTACACTTACGTAAATCCTCTAGTGGCCATACTGTTGCATGCATGTATATATAGTATACTCTATAAACAGCTGTAAATCATTTATGAGTAAGATGTTCAGCAGAACCAATTAATGCTCCCTCAGGGCTATTTCAATTAGTTAAGTATTTTAGGAGTTACACTAGAAGATACTCATAAGGATATACCCACCCTTAATTTATCATATACTGGGTGGTTTAAAAAATGCCTACCCTTAATTTATCATATACTGGGTGGTTTTAAGTCCTCAACCCTCACAAAATTGCAATGCTTTTATAATACTTGGTAAGGGGCAATGCATACAGACAACACTCTAGGGTACCCTGCATCTCATCCCACTCCCAAAAACAGTTGGTAACATGGGGCAAGAATCTAGCCCCAGGTTAGGATCTTACTACTAACAAGCTGAGCCATCTCTTAGGGACCTTCACCGAGTGGCTGGGCTTGAGTGACCAGCCCAACTATATTAGGCATAAACATGGGGAAGAAAACAACTTTTGATTTTGTCAAACACCATCCTTTCGGATCTGGAGCATTTTCCAAATTAATAATAATAAATTTTTGTTACATTATTCAACAAATGAACAAAGAACACTTCAACTGGGAAGGGAAAAAAGAACCTGGGGGGGGGGGCGGAAGAGTACAAAAATGGGGGTAGATTTTTAAAAAATGGAAAGAGGAAAGGGGGGAGTGGGGAAGGAAGGAAGGAAGGAAGGAAGAAACAACAAGAATATGGTCATGAGTTCTGAGTAACTGGATAAAGTCCTTCAGTGTTTATGCTTAAATATTCATAGATTTCATAGATCATAAAGTTGGAAGGGGCCTACAAGGCCATTGAGTCCAACCCCCTGCTCAATGAATGAAACTAGAGGAGGGGTCTCCCATCCAGTTAATAACCAGGCCTGACCCTGCTTAGCTTTCCACACTCAGTCTTTCTTTATAGGTTGGGAACAAATAATACATGTATTTGAAGACGACGGGGTTTATGGAATATTTCTAACCACTTACGAGTCACTTAGGTGTGTTTGAATAAGTCACATTTTTGAGTTTTTCTTCCACAATATCCAAAGACAGTTTTTTCCAGGAGCTCCATGCTGCCAGATTCCTGCTAACATCATCTCTAGTTAATTAATTCCTGCTTAATAACTAGAAACAATGTTGTAGCCCTTCTCTGGTGTCAGAAAAATGATACGTGTTAATATCCTAGACCTTTAAGCTCAGGGAAGCATATAGATCGAGTAGAACAGTCATTAGTTGCTTCTAATTAACTGCTCTTTCTCTTTCTTTATCCTTTTATTTTCCTGGATCTTCTGAAGTATTTATGTCAATGCTAGATGGACAAATCGTATCACCAATGTCCAGCAGTAGCTTCCCCCCCCCCCTCATAAGCCAGATAAACATTTTTTTCTAGGATGTTTGACATACTCATCTTTTTCTCCTCCACCCCTTTCAAAATAGTGTTAGAATCATAGAAAAGTAGAGTTGGAAGGGGCCTACAAGGCCATTGAGTCCAACCCCCTGCTCATGCAGGAATCCAGGTCAAAGCATCCCTGACAGATGTTCTCACATTTACAGCTTTCATCCTCATTAATAATCATTTTAAAATCCTTCATGGTGTGTGAAAAGCAGTATATACACTATTTATTTACTTAGTAAATAAAGAAGCATCTTTTTTTTTTAACGTATACCTTTCTCCCAGTATTCCCCCCCCCCATGTATTTAGTTGTTTGTTTGGAGAGGTGGGGTACTGTAATCATCCTGTGAGCTGTATGTTCCTCATCCATGAACTGGCAGGGTGGCTTCTGGCAAGCCACTGAACATGATAAGGATATCTCTTGTTTCTTATCATTGCTTAGAGGGAAGCATGCAGAATATGTTTAATTGGCCAGGATAGGGGGTGCAGGCTTGACGTCTGAGTGTTGGGAATACATTCCAAAGCAGTGTTCTCCAACCTTGGGTCCCCAGATGTTTTTGGCCTACAACTCCCAGCATGCCCCAGCCAGCGTAGTTGGCCAAAAACATCTGGGGACCCAAGGTTGGAGAACACTGAAGAGTGCATATGAATTTGTACAGACTTGGGCAGGGGCTATAGTCTGAAGGTACACAATGCAGCAGGCTTGCTGAAGCTGATCAGCTCTGGGTTTGATCAGTGTCTGGATGGGAGACTGCTGGGGGTGGGGGGCATTTGTGCTGCCTTGAGCTTTATTGAAGACCGGCGGAATATAAATGTAATAAATAAATAGTTTCCATTGTCTGTAGTGTCAGCAAACCATGGCTGTACAGCTGTACTAAGCAATTTATCTACCTGACCAGTCCTTCAGAAACTGTCTATTGAACTGCCCTCCATTGAAACTAAAGATATACAGACACTGGTAAGCCTTATCAAGAGGAAAACAGCTTAGATATTTTTACACATTTAAATAAGAACTAGATTCTGAGCTCTTCGAGTCTTCCAAAGAATGGGTACCTCAGCCGGGCAGTGTAAATCCTGCCGCATTTCTGCACCATATTGAAGTCTACATTGTTGGATGGTGAACTCAACCTTTCAGACTGGCCAAAGCTGCAGTCCGGAGGATGGGGGAGGGGAGGTAAACTCAACTGAATTCAGTGGGTCTCATTGCCAAAGAAACATGTTTTAAGAGTAAGATACCAATATCCAGTGCTTTTTTTCTGGAGAAAAGGGTACCGGAACTCTTGGATTACATTTCCTCGGGAGTAGATGGCGATTAAATTGTAATGCAATTACGGTAATAGAAGAAAAGGTGCTGGAACTCAGTTCCGGTGAGTTCCACCAGAAAAAAAGCCCTGCCAATATCTCAGTGCAAGTGCAGCTATATCTCCAGTTCTATAGTTCTCAGCAGTAAGAAAAAGGCTGTTGGCTGAATTACTAATTTCCTTAATTAAAACAACAAACAAAAAAACTTCCACAGGCCAAAAAGAAAACCTGTGTCTTTTTTTCTCTCTCTGCACCAAACAGAATCCCTTTGACTTGTATTATACCTAATAAATAAGGAAGATGCCATTCTCCCAAGTGAGGCATGTCACTCTCTAGTGGCAAAGTCATCCTCTGAATAGTTTCCTCTTGCAGCTTTTGCACTCACTATGTAACTGGAGGTCACCATTTGGGGACTGGCAGCAGGATCGCTCTTTTCAATAGTGTGTGACTTAGTTCAATACACTCCGGTCTTCTGAGGGCACAAATACAGTACACATGCCAAAGAATCCCAGGAAATGTAGTTTAGTAAAGTTCTGAGAATTCTTTTAGAAATCCCTGGCTCCTAGTGTAGGTGTGCCCTGAGTTTGCTTTTATTAGACCTGATTCAGCATTGCTGACCCTTGAGGCATTGTCAGCCTTCTCTCCTCCTCCTCTTTGCTCTAATCTTTTAGCCCACATGATTGTCAGAGTGGTGTGGATTGTTACCAAATAATGCCCTCTCTGGTCACATGTACAAGCATACACATGTTCAGACATACACCCATCAAAGAAGCCTTTGAAGTTTGGTTGTAGGCTTGTAGCACATCTTCGCAGAGATCACTCAATGATGCACGCACACACACAGGTCGATTTGAAAACAAGGTAGTTTTACTGAACACATGATAATCAAAATATACATAATAATTACGCTTGGAAATTAGCTGGTTGGCAATAGGGCACTATATGAACTCTAGGATGGACTCAATCAGTTCATAAACTACAAACAAACCTAGTCATATTACACAAATGTAGCAAAAGGCTAAGTGAATAATGTAGACATCCATGCACAGGGTTCAAGTAGTGGAGAAATTAGCGCAAAGTCCTGCTCAGAAGATAAATACTGGGGTGGGTTCTCTGTGCATGCTCTTGCGCTGAGCAGCTTGCCAATGGGGTGCAGTTGCTGCAATCACTTTTGTTGGGACTTGAAAAAGATACTAGGAGAGGAGAGGATATATTGTGGAGTAATATCCTTCCTATCTCACGTTAGTGAGATCAGCAGAGTAGAGTCCCTTTCCAGCTTAAAAGAAGCTTAGATTTGGCTAGTGTTAGCCAGTTAGCATTTGGTAATCCAGGATGCTTTAAGGCAGACTGGATTTCCCTGGTTTTGCCCCCTTTTCTCTCCCTCAGAACAATAATCAGAG